>PVKA01031372.1:0-26334 GCA_004027165.1 Ctenomys sociabilis | reverse complement strand
CATAGATGAGAGATAGAGAGATAGATGGATAGATAGATAGGTAAGATATATATATATATAGATTGATAGATAGATGATAGGTAGATGATAGATAGATGAGAGATGATAGATAGATAGACAGAAAGACAGATAGATGACAGATAGATAGATGGTAGACAGAACCAAAGCAATAAATATCAGGAAAAGGAAAACATATATAAATATGTTAATTCTATATTTAGCAAAAGTCATAATAACTTTAGCATTGTTAAAAAGTCCAACTCCCAAGAGTCCTCGGAGATGTAAAGCAAATTCTCTCTTAGCTGCAAGTCCCTATAAAGATGAAAACAAATTTAAATAACTGTAGCATTCCATGGCACAAGACATTTTCATTCTAAAAGTTGTAAACATCAACATACAAAGAAATGACAATAAAGAAAGTCTACGATCCAGCAGGATGAACATTTAGTACTGTGGTTCCACATGCAGCATCCAAAGCAATGTGCCAAGTTTTAAGCCCCGAAGGACTATGGCCCTTCTGGCTACAGCTCCCATAGCTTTTATCTTGGGCCTGTTTTTGTTCTCTCCTTGCAGCTTTCTTAAATGATCCATGTGTCTGGCTCTTTTAAATTTCTAGAGTATCCACTACTTTAGCTTCACACTCACAGTTTGACACACTGCCCTCTCGGAATCACACTGCCCAGCCTCCTAGGCCTTCTGAAATAGAGATGGAAGCCTTTGTTACCCCATAATTCTTGCATTCCACAAGCACCTAAAACTAGCACTATGTGGACATGCCAAGGTCTGCTGCTATCTGAAACATTATCCAAGCTTTCCTCTTTCTTACCTGTCGTGCTCAAGTGCCTAGATCACTGGGCACTCTGAATCCAATTCTGAAGAACAAATTATTTATGCTCCTGTCTTTTTGAAAAGTGGTGCACCCACCTGCATTCTGTAACATGATACACTGAGGCTTTCTCCTCAAAGTGAAGACTTCCATTTTTTGAGGTTACAAAGAGTAGAGGCTTATTGTTTTATGTGACGCCCACAGGGACTCTTTTATATTCTCCTGTTCCTTTTCAGTTTTCGAGATCTTCTCAGCTCTGACTTTATAGTCCATAGCTTTATTGGACTGGAGCTTCCTTTCTGGCCAGACATACAATGATTAAATAATTTTGCTGGGCCCTCTGCCCTTGATTCTGAGCACATATCTGGCTAAATTTCCCAAAATAACCATGCCACCATCTCAATATTTGATTGCTTTGAAATTCTTTCTGCTAGATTTATTACTCCACTGTCCTTAATCTCAGTCAGGCAGGCTTAGTGTGGTTCATTACTTACATGGATTAACAGGGAAATGAACAGAGGAACCTCCATTCTTCGGAAGAACTCTAGTCTTCACCTTCATCTTGGTTATCATCCCCTGACTTCTAATGCAAGCTCTTCAGTTTCCACTTTGAATCCTTCAGCCTTCTGCTATAGACTCATCAGCCTTCCATCACAGACCCATCAGCCTCCTGACACGGACTCTCACTGAACACTGAAGTGATCTCCAGACCTTGCACTGAATCCTTCTGTCTGCAGTATGTGGAAACCTTCTGCAAGCTTCCTCGTCCAACTCTATGGCTGATCACTGTAAGTTTATCTTCTAATTTCTTATATATGTATATACCTTGTGATATAATTGTTTCTCTAGTAAAACTGGGACTGATACAGAAGGAAAGGTTTGCATGGAGGTTTCAGTCCGTGATCAGTTGGCTCTGGCATAGAGTGTCATGAGACATTTGCAACAGCGGAAGGTGGCAGAAAACAGCAAGAGAAGCAAAAGCAAAAAAAGAGGCAAGCCTACTTTTCTCCCTTATCTTGAATGCAGGCTATCTCCTCCAGGGCAGCATTGCACTCACAATGTCTCCCTTCCCTCCTCTTGCACAGTATGAGGATGTTTACAAAGTGAGCACCCTGACCCCTTGATGAGCCAAGGTAAATTTCTAACTTCTCAAGTTGACACAATATATCAGTGCTTTTCTAGCCCATGCCCACACTGACCCACCTTCACCCACCAAACTTTACCTCCCCACATCACACCCATGTATAAGCCCTTCAGTGGACTAACTCAGTATCACACACACACACACACACACATGATCCAGTCACCTCCCCAAAGTTCCACCTATGAATACATACAGACTTGAATGGACAGCTAGATACAAACCATAACACTGTCAAAGAATTTTGTGTCTGGATTTATTTTAATATAAAGGTAATTTATACCAGAACCTGAAATAGTGCTCAAATGGCTTGCCCCTTTTCACTGAAAGGAGAAATTAAATTCTTTTTTCCTTTGAGAAATGTAAATAATGAGAAACTTAGAATGTTATTTGTTAGCATTCCTTATAGGGCCAATGTTTTCGTTAAAAAAATCCATAATTAAACCATGTGAGATAGAGCATGAGACTCTTCAATTATGACTGAGTAACAAAATAAAAATGTATTAATAAACATTTCTGAGTAAAAAGACAAGAGTGACATATTCTTCTAAAAGAAAGACTAAAAAGAAGGGTCAGTATAGAGAGAAAGAATGGTAAGATACAACAATGATTCTACAACAGGAATGAGTTTGTATCCAGGGAGGACAATATTTTTAGATAGTATCAATTGTTACATCTTGGGAGGGTGCTACTGGTATCTAGGACTTGAAGTTGCTAAGCATTCCATAGTCTGTGGGACAGTCCACACATCAATGAATTATCTGTTCGAAACAGCAGTGCTAATGTGCATGTGCAAAACAAAGTAACCAAAGCTAAGTGAAATAAATCAGACCTATTATTAAAGATCACATTTCTTATATAAGAAATGTAATGCATAAGTACCCAAAATGAAAGAAAGATGATAGGAAACAAGTAGCTATGTTTTGGCGATGGGCAATGGATCTTGGAATGGGAGAGACAGGAGAGAAGGAAGGAGAAGGGAAAGTAAATAGGATCAAAATGAGGTGTATATATAAGGGCCTGGGAGATGCCTCAGTAGAATAAGCACTTGTCTGGCAAGTGCAAGGATCTGAGTTCAATCCCCGGTTCCACCAAAAAAAAATTAGGTGTATATATCTATGAGTATCCCATAATGAATGTGTTCATCATATATTGCAAATATGTACTAATAAACATGTTTACAAAATTAGTTGCTTAATAATCAAGAAGGAACTTTAAAGAAAAAATTCAGGATATGTGAGTTAATATTTTATGGGTTGTGTGAAATAACATGCTATAAATGTTATAGTTTTGATATAGACTACATCAGTAATTCTGTACAGTTGTTCATTATGTCAATGTTAGCAGTGATACTTGCTTGTCACAAATGAGTTTGGTAGTTGGTGAAACTATTTCTTCAGGGCAGAGACTGAATATGCCAGTAAATATCTCACAATGCATAGAAGATCCCCTCCCATATGGAACAAAGAAATATTCAGACTAGACCTCAGTAGTGTCACATTTAAGAAAATCTGTAGTAGAGTAAGTGAAAAATAGGAATGGGAAGTAAACAAAAATAGTCTACCCGAAACTCTGGAGATGAAAAAATAGAAGATGTACACTCTACAAACTAAAACCTTGTACCAACATGCCTATCTTTGTTATAACATGTAATTCTCAAGTAAAACTGATTATTCCCTTGAAGGGACATTTAGTAGTACCTAGAGACTGAAACAATTGCCTTCCAGAAGCAGCATTGCTACTGTCATCTAGAGGGTAGAGGCAAAAACAAACATCCCAAAACTCAAAGGATAGCATCCTGAACAATGAGTTTTTCAGCCACATATGTATGGTGCTGGGGTCAACAAACTAGTTTACATTAACCAATTCAATGGCTTTGTGTTAATGATCCGTTTTCACAACTCAGTGTTTTGTCTGCAAGTTGGAACAGCCTGAAAGCAAAGCGTTGTGCACCCACTAATGAATCAAAGTCATGTGACCACACAATACTCACAGTGTGAGTCTTGGTATGATGACTGATATCTATTAGGGACGAAGCAAATATTAGAGTACTTCCATCCTGGCTCTCCCTTTCCCCGTTATGTGATGCTTGCTCCATGTTCTGGGTTTTGTTCATTCTGTTTTCCCACTCATAAAACCCTTTATATTTCCTCTTTTCCAAATCAAATAATATTCTTCATTCTGAATTCAGCCAAAGTGACACATCCTTGTCAAGTTTCTATATGTTCTCCTTAATGAAAACTTCTGTCATTCTCATTCTCTAATAGTGTTGACATTTATAATATACTAGTTTGTATTCCCAAAGATATAATTTTGAAAAATGGAAATTAATTGAGAGACATTATACTCTGAGGCACTTAAATATATCATACAACTATGACAATTAAACTAGTTTTATCTTGTGTAATTGGCAAACTGCAAGAAAACTATTCAGTTAAGTAAGCACAAGAATCTAGTATATGATAAAGATGTAATTTTAAACTAGCAAATAAAGGAAAGTTCATAACAAACTAAATAAATAAGTGAAAAATATACAGTAATACCAGGATAACTGATCAACCGGAATTCATACTATTACAAGTTATTTTCAAAAGCTTAAAAGAATCTCCACTAGATTCTCAGTTAAGCTTATCTAAGAGGGCAAATTCTTTTCTCATTTTTTTTTTCTTATTTGTGATAAGGTCTTGTTATATAGCCCAGGCTGGCCTCAAACTTGTGATGTTCCTGCCTCAGCCTTCCAAATGCTATGATTACAGGTGTGTGCCACCATGCTTGACAGAAATACAATTTCTGACATCAAAGTGTAAAATTATTTCTAAACACAAAAGCAGCCAGGGAAAATTGTATTTGCCTTTATTCAATTTAAAAAACAAATTTAGGGAAGGGTCTACAAGCTTCTTCAGGGTCTCACTACTAGATCAGACTCATAGTGATCTGCCTGTTTACAACTTCCCAAGAGCTGGCATTACAGGCATGTTTCTCAGTTGCTGTCTCAGCATACCCCAGGGGCGGGGCCAGTATAATAGGCCTGGGCATCAAACCCCTGGTCCCTGTGCCTGCTTTCAGGTGCTTTAATCTGCTGAGCTATTATCTAGCCCTTATCTTTAATCAAATTAACAGGCAAATGCCATCAGAGCAAAATAATTTAAGTATATACCTCAATTCTATTTACTTTTACCTAATGTCTAGAAATTTTTACAGCAAAAAATAAGAGTTGCAGGCTGGAGAGATGGCTCAGTGGAATAAGCGCTTGCCTGGCAAGTTCAGGGGCCTGAGTTCAATTCCCAGTTCCACCAAAAAATAAAACAAAATTAGTTTCTGTGGCTGGGGCTGTAGCTCAATGGGGCAGTGCTTGGTGGGCTTGCATTAGTCCCAAACTTCATCCCAGAGCTAAAAAAAAATACAAAATACAAAGGGAAAATCCCTGAGGCTGGGGAGATGGCTCAGTAAAATAAGCACTTCCGTGGCAAGTGCTAAGGCCTGAGTTCAATCCCCAGTTGCACAGGGAAGAAGAGAAAAAAAAGGTGCATAATGTCAACGTGAAATGTATATTAACAGATATGTAACAGGCCATTACAAACACAAGTGAAAAAGATCTAAAAATGTACTAGACATTTTGTATCAAAGATCAAAAAAACAAATTAATGATATAACTCTTTTCTCTAAGTAAAGCAGACTGGTTAGAAAGCCAGAAAAGAATATACAATTCTTCTAAGAATGAAGCGAGATAATAATGAATAAATTATAACTTGGTCTAATTATAAGCTTTGGAGGAATAGTTAAGATTATCTATAAAATCTATGAACATTTAATAGACCCTTATCCAATTAAGTCCTTCTACATAGTAACTTTAAATATATAATCAGATATACACATCAATATTTGTATTCAAAGATATTTATCACAATACTAAAATAATCTGAAAATCCTTAAAATCTCTCCAAGTGTTATGATAAGGTACTAGGTAAATAAATGATAGCATATTACACATTTGGAATGGTAGAAATAATTTTCTTAAATAACATTTAAGATCATGAGGGAAAATACAACCACCATTATTTTGAGAAAATTACATTGGCTAATACATCTATATAGACAAAAACAAATATAATGGATGTAGACATGCATGCAGTTACGATAAGCATGGTCTCCTCAGTTATGGTATTATGAATGGTTTTAATCTTCATTGTTTTCTAAAATTTCTAAAATTAATAGTTTTATTGTGATAACAATGGTGAATGTGAGGTTTAAATAAGTGATTCCAAAGTAACTTAATGGAAAATTAACTGAAGAAATTATCCATCACTTTTTGAAATGGAAACATCTTTTCACCTTCTCCTACTACACTACAAGTATCTGCAACTAACATGAAAACTGTTTTCTGTCACTGCATATTAGGTGCCAAAAACAATGCATGCAGTAAGGTAGGAGCACAGCAAATATCCCCGTGAATGAAAATTAGTGCATTATTTTATTATTTATTTTTATTAGTGCACTGAACAAAAGTAAGCTTTTCTGCTTCTCTTCCTTATTGCAACTCGTTATATTTGTTGTTCTTTCCTTTACCTTCTGTTTAATAGTCAAAAATAAAGGGAAAATACATTCTCTATGCCTTTTACACGTGCCACTCACAGGAAGGAACATTTCTGTTTCAATTTACGATTAGGAGACTAATGCTTATAAAGCTCACATACCTTTCTCAAGTTCAGAAGGTAGTGAGCAGCAGAGCCTACCAGATCTGAAAAAAATAGATTCAATAAAGAAGCAGAATCAAACACATGGAAGCATAAAGGAAATGAGAATTATTTTGTCTTTATTTAAATCTTGTTGAAGAACAAATAGCAATGAGACAGTTTCAAATCAAATCAGTAGGACAGATTCAATAATTAATACATGTCATATTGTTTTCGTAGTGGCTTTTTTTGCGTAAAAGGTTCATTCTTGATGTTCTACTTACAAACAACATTAGAGCAGCTGTCTCTAATCAATGAATTAAGAGAATGTAGCTGTATACTTATTTTTTAAAGCTGAATTATAGTACAGTTTCAATAATTAATACTTTCTGCCTTGTTATTTTCCTAGTGGTTGTCCATAGTACAAGAAGCTGACAGAATATCCTGTCCAAACATCATTAGTGCAAATCTTACTTCTCATAGAATTATACAGAAGTACAGCATATTTATCCTAACTGTACTGTTTATACAAACACAGAATGCTTCTTCCTTTGTATACCCTTTTTTTTTTTTTGTTTAGTCCTGTCAAAGATGGGCATTCCAATTCCATTCAATTTTTATATGTGCCTGAACTCAATGAAATAATCAAATACAGTCCAGCAGACCACAATAATAGTGGTTTATCTGAAGAAGTTGTTGACTAGAGCCATTTACAGCTCAGCTTATTATTATGGCTTTATTTTATATACCTCATTTTTATACTTTTCTGCTGGATGGTTAAGACCGAGATAAAGCAAGGCTTATATAACAAAAAAAAAATGTAACTTTTGAATCTGATGAGGTCAGTCAAGTTCCCTCAGGGTCTACTGTGTACCCCCGTACCTCACTCTGTAGATGCTTTGCCAGTGTCAGCCATGTGGATGAGTCACGGCAATTGCTTGACCAGTTTGCTCTCTGTGAGAGACTGAAAGGAAGTTTTCTCTCCATGTGACTCTCCTTAGGCACACTATAGATCATTGATCACCTGCCTCTGTGGCTCCGTAATCTCCTTGATCAGAAAATTTGGGGCACAACTGAATTCCATCATGTTACACTACACGTTCTCCTGTGTTCTGAGTCTTCACTGACTTTGAAAGACTAGGGCCAAAATGTTGGCTGATCTTGAAACCCTTCCATTCCTAGAAATTTTGATCTGCAAACTTAGGTTATTAACCATGCAGAAGAGAAGCTGATTAGTACTCTGCAACATATGCAGTTCTTTTTACCCTAACTGTTTGACTAAATTCTTTTTTGTTGTTGTTATACACTTCTACTTGTAATTCTTCTTTTGATTTCTTATACTAGGGAGACTCTAAGATATTCGCACATGGGTATCTTTCTCATTTCACTTATGAGTATATGTTCAAGTGGCATCCACTTCAATATAAATTTTTCAAGTTTATCATTGTTTATAGCTGAGTAATACTCCATTATGTAGAAATACTACACATTTTTCAAGAATTCCTCATGTGAAGGACATCTTAGTTGTTTCCAAGATTTTGCTATCACAAACTGTGCTGCTATAAACATAGGTACACATATATCACTAGGATATAATGTTTTCAGTTCCACTGGGGATATTCCCAATAGGGCGATGGCTGGCTTGAATGGGATTTCTAGTCCTACTCTTTTGAGGAGTCTCCACACTGATCTCCACAATGGTTTTACCAGTCTACATTCCCACCAGCAGTGGAGAAGTGTTTCCTTTGCCTCAAATCCTCTCCAACAGTTGTTGTTGGTTTATTTCCTTATGATAGCCATTCTTTCTGGAATGAGATGGTATCTCATTGTTGTTTTCGTTTGCATTTTACAGATGGCTAGCAATGTGGAGAATTTTTTCATATATTTATTCACTTCTTTAATTTCATCCCCTGAGAAGTGTGCATTCATCTCAGATGCCCATTTCTGGATTGGGTGTTTAAATTTGAGAGCTCTAATATATCTTAGTTCTGTATATATTTCAGAGAGCAGACTTTTGTCTGAGTGCTTATTAGTTAGGATTTTTTTGTGTGTGATGACTATAGAAATCTTTATTTTCTTTTTTTAAGATACCTTGACAAGATGTATTTGATAAATTAATACTTTTCAAACAGTTTTCATAATGTTTTGGGTATGATAGAAGGTGCATACAAGATATTATACTTACAGATATTATTATACAGTATGTCTCTTATCATTAAACAGAAAGAGAATGTAGCTGTTTGGGTATCTTAATTTTATACCTGAATTACATTGAAGATTCAACAATTAATACTTTCTACCTTTTATTTTCCTAATGGTTGTCTATAGTACTAGAAGCCGACATAATATCCTATCCAACCACCATTAGTGCAAATCTTGCCTCTCATAGGATTATGTAGAAGCACAGCATTATCTATCCCAACTGTACTGTCTATACACACACATCATGAATCTTCCTTTCTATACCCCTTCCTTTGTCTACACCTGTCAAAGATGGGCACTCCATTGCCATTCAACTAACTTAGGTGCTTGAACTTGACAATACAATCCAACACAGTCCAGCATTCTACAACAATAGTGAGTTATTCAAAGAAGTTGTCGACCATAGCCATTTACAGCTCAGCTTAATATTTGGCCCAACGATGTATACTTCATTTTAATACTTTCCTGATGGATGGTTAAGACCTAGATAGATCAAGACTTATATACCAACACATGTACTTTATGTTTCTTATGAGGTCAGTGAAGTCCCCTCAGGGTTTATCTTGTAGTCCTGTACCTTATTCTGTAGATCCTTTGTCTGTGTCATCCATGTGGATGAGTCATGGCCAATGCTTGACCAGTTTGCTCTCTGTGAGAGCCTGAGAGAAAGTTTTCTTTTCATGTGACTCTCCCCAGGCACACTATAGAACTTCATTCTCTTTCCTCTGTGGCTCCATAATCTCCTTAGTCAGAAAATTTGGAGCTCAATTGTGTTTCATGATGTTACAGTACAGGTTCTCCTATGTCCTGAGTCTTCGCTGACCTTGAAAGGCTAGGTCCAAAATGTTGGCTGGCCTTGTGACTCTTCTATTTCTCCAACTCTGATTTGTGAACTTAGGTTGTTAACCATCCAGAAGAAAAGCTGATTAGTATCCTGCAGCATATGCCATTCGGTTTGCCTTATCGGACTCAATTGATTTTAGTTATTGATGTACATTTCCTTTTGTATTTTTGCTTTTCGCTTGTTATACTAGGGAGACTATACAATATTTACACATGTGTGTCTGGTTTATTTCACTTATGAGTATATGTTCAAGTGGCATCTACTTCAGTATAAATGCTTCAAACTTATCATTCTTAATAGCTGAGTAATACTCCATTATATAGAAAAAGCACATCTTTTTCAACCATTCCTCATGTGATGGACATCTTGGTTGTTTCCAAGATTTTGATATCACACATTGCGCTGCTATAAACATAGGTACAAAAATATCACTATGATACAATGTTTTCAGATCCTTTGCAAAAATTCCCAGTAGGGGGATAGCTGTCTTGAATTGGATTACCAGTCCTACTCTACTGAGGAGTCTCCACACTGACCTCCACAATGGTTGCACCAGACTACATTCCCACCAGCGGTGGAGAAGTGTTCGTTTTTCCTCACATCCTCTCCAACAGTTGTTGTTGGTTCATTTTCTTATCATAGCCATTCTTTCTGGAGTGAGATGGCATCTCAATGTGCTTTTAATTTCCATTTCACGAATGGTTAGCAATGTGGAGCATTTTCTTCATATATTTACTCGCTTCTTTAATTTCATCCCCTGAGAAGTATGCATTCATCTTAGATGCCCATTTCTGGATTGGGTGTTTAAATGTGAGGGCAGTAATATATCTTAGTTCTTTATATATTTCAGAGAGCAGGCCTTTGTCTGAGTGCTTATTAATAAGGATTTTTTCAGAATTTGGGAGTTGCCTTTTTACTTTGTTGATAATTTGTTTTGACGTGCAGAAGCTCCTCAAGAAGGGTTGATCAAAATTGTTAATTCTTTCAACTGTTTGCGTTGCAAATACATGTTTGTTTTTGAACTCATTGCCTACCCCTATGCCTTTAAGAGTTCCTCCTAATTTATCTTCCAGGACATTGAGGGTTCCTGTTTTAATGTTTGGATCTTTAATCCGTTTTGACTTTAGGTTAGTGCATGGTGATAGACCTGGGTCAAGTTTCAGTTTTAAGTCTGTAGAAAGCCAGTTTTTTGTACCATTTTTTTTAGTACCATTTGGGAAAGAGGCTATATTTCTTCCAGTATGTATGTTTGGCCCCTTTGTTGAAGATCAGATGGCTGAGTGTGTTTTCAGAGGCCTCTGAATCTTCTATTCCATTTATTGATCCTCAGGTCTATTTCATTGCGAATTCCATGTTGATTTTATCACAGTAGATGCATAGTGTAATTACAAGTCAGGAATTGTGATGCCTCCTGCCTTGTCTTTGTTGGCCAGGATCCCACCTGGAATTCTAGGTCGTTTCTGGTTCCAAATAAATTTTAGGAATGATTTCTCTAGGTCTGGGAGGTATGTTGGTGGCAATTTGATAGGCACTGCATTAAATCTGTACAACAATTTAGGGTATACAGCCATCTTCACTATTTTGATTCTTCCTATGGAGGACCACGGAATATCTTTCCATTTTCTGAAATCATCTATAATCTCTTTTCTTACAGTGTTGTAATTTTCCATGAAAAGGTTTTTGACTTCCTTGGTTAAGTGAATTCCAAGGTATTTCATTTTCCACAGGGCTATTTTGAAACGTAGTATTCATATAGTTTCCCTGTCAGTATGCTTGTTATGTGTGAAGAAGAATGATATTGACTTTTGAGTATTGACATTGTATACTGCTCTTCTACAGAATTTCTGTATCAACTTTTGTAGCTTCTAGGTGAAATTTTTGGGGTCTTCCAAGTAAAGCATCATGTCATCTGCAAATAGTGATATATAACTTTTTCTTTACCTATTATTCCTTTATTTCTACCACTTTTCTAATGGCTGTTGCTAATGATTACAAAGCTATATTGAGTAGGAGGGGATATAGAGAGCATCCTTGTCTTGTACCTGATTTAAGAGTAAAAGATTTCAGTTTGTCCCCATTTAGAATTATATTAGCCATTGGGTTGTCATAGATGCTTTTATCAATTTGAGGTAGAGTCCATCTATTCCAATTTTCTGTAGGGCCTTGAACATGAATGAGTGTTGGACTTTGTTAAATGCTTTTAACACATCAATTGACATGATCATGTGGTTTTTAGATTTCAGTCTTTTAAACCAGTGTATTACATTTATAGATTTTCTAATGTTGAAATCGCTGCATCCTTGCATCCCTGGGATGAATCCTACCTGGTCATGATGTATGATCTTCTTGATGACTTCCTGTATTCTTTTTGCTAGGATTTTATTGAGTATTTTTACATCTATGTTCATGAGGGAGATTGGCCTGTAGTTCTTTTTGGTTGTGTCTTTCCCTGGTTTTGGAATCAGTACAATACTTGCCTCCAGAAATGATTTTGGAAGAACTGCTTCCTTTTCAATTTCATTGAAGGCTTTCAGGAATGTAGGGATTATATCTTCTATAAATTTCTTGTAGAATTCAGTGGTGAATCCATCAAGACCTTGACTTTTTATCGGCAGGCTTTTTATTATGATTCATGTTTCATTGGCTGTTATTGGCTATTTGAAAGTTGTTATATCTTCTTGATTCAGTTTAAGTAATTTGTACCTTTTTCGGAATCTGTCCATTTCTTCTGTGTCTTCTGTTCTGTGAGAGTAAAGTTTCTCAAAGTAACTATTGATAATCTTCTGAATTTCCACTGGGTCTGAGGTGAATTCACCCTTTTCATTCCTTATTGCTTGTATTTGAATTTTTTCTTTCCTCTTTTTGATGAGGTGAGCTAGGGTATTATCAACTTTATTTAGTCTGTCAAGGAACCAGCTTTATGATTTGTGGATTCTTTGAACTGTTTTCTTCATCTCAATTGAATTATTTTCTGCTCCAATCTTTATTATTTCTTCCCATCTTTGGGCTCTGGGTTTGGCTTATTCTTCATTTCTAGATGTTGGAGGTGCAACATTAGGGTGTTTATTTGTTCCCTTGTGTTTTCCAAATGTGTGAGTTTATAGTTATAATTTTCCCTCTGAGAACAGCTTTCATTGCATCCTATAAACTCTGGTAAGTTGTGGTTGAATTTTCATTGAATTGTAGATATTGTTGAATTTCTTGTTTAATTTCATCTGTGACCCATTGATTCCTGAATAAGTTGTTAATTTCCATGAGTTTTGCGGGTTTTTCTGGTTTCTTTTGTCCTTTATTCCCAGTTTCATTGCAGTGTGGTCGAATAAGATACATGGGATAATTTCTGTTTCCTTGCTCAGACTTAAACATGACCTCTGGACTAGTATGTGGTCTATTTTAGAAAATGACCCATGTGCAGCTGAAAAAAAAGTGTAGCCAGCTCTGTTTTGGTGCAACACTCTGTATATGTTCACTGGGTCGATTTGTTCCAAGCTCTAGTTCATTCTGCTACTTCCTTGCTAGTTTCTTGTCTGGTTGACCTATCTTTTTGAGATAAGGGAGAGTTAAAGTCTCCTGTTAATTGTTTTGTCTTGGGTATTAGATTTTTCATGTCCATTAAGATTTGTCTTACATAGTTGGGTGCTCTTGTGTTTGGTGCATAGATTTTTATGAGTATTACCTCTTCCTGTTGAATTTTTCCCCTAACCAATATATAGTGGCCTTCTTTGTTGTGTTTGACCATTCCTGGTTCAAACTTGAGACTCTGAGAACAGAATCGCTACTTCTGCTTTTTTCTGAGGTGCTGGGGTGTGTAGTATTGTTTTTTATCCTTTGACTTTAAGCCTATGAATGTCCTTTTGAGTTAAGTGTGTTCCTTGTATACAGCATATTGTTGGATTTTGTTTGCTAATCTACTGTGCCAGTCCATTTCTCTTAATTGGTGAATTTGAGTCCGTTTACATTGATGGTTATAATAGAAATGTGTTACGATTATCACAATATTTATCTGCTGTTGTCTACTTCTTTCCTGTGTTTAATTGTTTGTGCTGTTTAGTGGGTTCCTTCCATTGTCATTCGTGGAGTTCTGGTCATTGTGTTCTCTCTCTAGGACACCTTTCAGTAGCCTGTGTAGGGATGGCTTTGTCATCATGAAATTCTTTAGCTGTTATTTGTCATGGAACTACTTCACTTCTTCATCAAACTTGAAAGAGAATTTTGCAGGGTATAATAATCTGGGCTGGAATTTGTTTTCATGTAGGACTTGAAGAACTCTGCTCTGCTCCATGCTCTCCTTGCCTTCGTGGTTTGTATATAGAAGTTGGCTCTAATTTTGATGGATTTTCCTTTGAATGTGATCTCCCTCTTTTCTCTAGCAGCTTTCAGTGCATTATGCTTGTGTTGGATTTCTGGGATTTTGACTATTATAGTCTCTGTGTGTTTTTACTTTGATTGAAGATATTTGGCATTCTCTATGCTTTGGTTACCTGAATGTCGGATTGTTTCCTCATATTTGGGAAGTCTTCTTCTATTATTTCTGCCGTTATTCTTTTTATATCACTTGTATTGACTCCTGCATTCTCATTGATACCAATTAATCTCACATTGTTCATCCTCATGTCATCTTACAAGTGATGGATTATTTTTTCCTGCATTCTCATTGATTTTAAGAGATCCTTTCTCACCTTTTCACTAGCTGCCCTGGCATCTTCAAGATCTGAAACGTTTTTTGTATTCACTCAAACGGTTTTTTACACTTGTGATTGAGATTTTAAGCTTTTCTATGTCTCCTTGACTCTGTTTCATGTGATCTATTTCTTTTCTGTATTGTTCCTTCCAGGAATCTGTCGTATTTCTGATATCCTCTATTTTTTTAATCAATATGTTCTTTAGATGTAGCTATTAATTTTTTTTACTGCGGAGTTTTTTTTCCAAATTGGATTTCCTCTGTTTATTTCCAGAATTGATTCTCTACTTCAGGTGCAAAGATTTCAAAAATTCTTTTTTTATTTC
The DNA here is from genome assembly GCA_004027165.1 of Ctenomys sociabilis. Classification (NCBI taxonomy): domain Eukaryota; kingdom Metazoa; phylum Chordata; class Mammalia; order Rodentia; family Ctenomyidae; genus Ctenomys; species Ctenomys sociabilis. The sequence continues at coordinate 11,641 of PVKA01031372.1, read as the reverse complement.
AGAAATTATTTCTGCCTTGAGTTCCTCTTTGCCTTTCTGCTGTTGTTTCTTTTCTTGCAACAGTATTAATTCATAAGTTTCACCTGGGATAGTGTTCTCTACACTTGTTCTGAGTGGGCTATGTGTTCCCCCCTATACATTTCTGGATTTGATTCATTACTTCAGATGCTATGTTTTCAAAATTTTCTTTTTTTTTTAATTTCAGGCGTTAATTCTATTGTGAATTCCTCTATACCTTTCTGTTGTTGCTTCTTTGCTTCAGTCTCTGTTATTTCATTCATTTCAGTTGAGCTAGTTTGTTCTGCATTTATTGGTGGACTTGAGGCCTGAGCTTGCCTTGTGCTCCTTATCTTTGTCATTTTGTGTTTCACCAACCTCTGATCTTTGGTGTATAGCTTTGGTGCAGTTATAACCTTAGCATGTTATGAGATTCGGGTGCCAGTCTATTAAGTTTGAGATTATCCACTTATGCCTGGCCTGGATCTAGCTGTTGTGTTCAGTTCCTTTTTGCTGCAGCTCTTGTGGTACAACTGTGAGCCTGTCTTTTCTCTCTGTTGTATCCCTGGTCCAGGGAGCACTGGGTAGCGCAGCTCTCCCACACACTCATAAGAATGGGCGAGGGTGGTTCTGGTGGCGGGAGATTTGGAAAAATTCTCACTTCCTTGGCAGGCTTGGGGTCAGGGGCTCTTGGGAGTTTCTGGGCAAATCGGTCTGGGGTGTGTCATGCTGACCGCTCACTTGCAAGGAGGTCTTAGATGTGGGGGCTCCTGATGATGCAGAGCATGCAGGGGAAATCCAAAGGCTCTCCCACACACTCACTGAACTGGGCTTGCGTGGATCTGGTGGCAGGAGATTTGGAAAAATTGTCACTCACTCAGCGGCCTCAGTGGCAGGGGCTTCCGGGAGTTGCCAGGCAAGTCGGTCTCTGAGAATTATGTTTATGTATTTAGTACAGGGTATACACACAGGGTCCCACTACACAGATCACACGTGTAGTGGGCTTCTTGTTTTCAGCCTTCTGGGAGCATGCCAACACACAGTCTTATTCACACTCTCATTGTGCCCCAAGGGCTGGGCTGGCATAGCACATTGGGATTGAGCTCTGGGTCCCTGCTCCTGCCTAAGCAGGTTCTTTAGTCTGCTGAACTGTTTGGTTGACCCTTGAGATGAGAATATTATTAAAGAATTTTATACATCAGATTGTAGCTAAATAAGTACCCTATGAAGTTATTTTCACACAGTATGCTATTTTCTACTCTGCTAGGACTTTAGGTGTCTTTGAAGTTTCCTAGCTCTAGAGAAACCTGCCTCATTAACTGAAAGCTGAAGATGACAGAATTATCATCATGTGATAAACAGAATTTTCACTAGTCTTCCTAAATGATTAGTCGAAATAGTTTGAGTAGATATTTGTTTACTTAAAAACTTAGTAAAGTATGAATAAAGGCAATGGTAAAAGAAATAATTTGAAACAGGATCATGATAGAGCCTTCCAGATCTTGGCTAGGGAAGGGAGGAGGCATTTGGGCAGTGCAGCATAAGCAAAATTTCCCAAATGCAGAGCCTGTACAGGCTCTAAGATCAAAATTTACTGCATATAAAATTATGAAGTGGCAACCTAGCACTGTATAGGGTGGCAGACACTTGTGGTTTATCTGTTCAATGGCCATTCCTACCATCTCCTTCCAATATGCCTTCCTATTTGTTGGAATAACACACTTCAAATTGTTTGGAAAATTTGTAATTTTTTTTCTTTTTTTGAAAGAAAGTACAAAATAGTGTTAAGACAGAAAAATTACAAACGATATAAAATCTCTCTAAGCAGAATAATATGAATTTCACAGTATTTGTTGTATTGCATAGTATTGTCTTCAATTTAGTTGTTCATAGTACCAGATATGAACAAATTTTGCATGCGAAATTGAAAGAAAAAAGAATATATATATATATATATATATATATATATATATATATATGAAAGTAAGAAGATATTAAAAGGAAAAAGAATTGAATAGACAAAACAAATAAAGGATTGACTGCTCCTTTCCATAGACTAGCAGAATCCCACAGTGTAGTAGTGTAATCCATCCAGTTTACATACATAGATGTATCGCTTTTCCCCACTCCCTCTCCCATCCTTCTCAACTTATGAATTTGTTCTTTTTGAACAGATTCATTCCCTTTTCACAGTATCGAGTATGGTCTATAGTTCCATAAAAATTGTAAATTTATTAGAAAAATGTTCTTGTATTACATTTTTGAAAACTTTTTCTTTAATTGGTGTATGTTTAGTATGCATAATAATTACATCTACTTTGGGAAATACAAACATATATATCATGGTTGATGATTTCACTTCTTTCCCCACTTCCATATTTTCAAGAAATCTTGATTTTTTTTAACTTCTATGGCTGACAGATTTCATTTATTATGTCCTCAAATTCTGTGCACTTTTTCTTACATATGTTTGAATTCATATCACATTTTGTTCATTCTTCTGTTATTGAGCCACGATCCTGCTTCCATTCTTTAGTAATTATGAATTTCACTGTTATAAAAATGGGTATACTTGAATCTCTGTAGCATAATGCCTTTAACTCTTAGGGATATATCCAGAAAAGGTGTGGATATCAAATGAAATTTCTATTTCCATTTTTAGAGGAATCTACATACTGTTTTCCATAGTACTTACACTAGTTTACATTTCTGCCAATAATATAGAAGGTCCCTTTTCCCAAACATTCTCACTTGCCTTTGTTTTTGTGTTCTTGATGATAACTGTTCTTATTGTAATAAAATCAGATCTTGGTGAGTTTTTTTTTTTTTTTTTTTCAAACTATATCGAACTCACTAGGCAGCCCATGCTGGCCTCAAACCCATAGAAATCCCACCTCTGGCTCCCAAGTGCTGAGATTTCAGGCATGTGCCCCCACACCCAGCATTTTTGATATATTTTATTATTATATATTGGTTATACATTTTAAAAGGTTTCATTCTAGCAGATTGTCACACGCACATGACAAAATTTAATTGTTTTGTCCATCTGTCCCTCCCCTTAGTGTTGTCTTGATTTAGATTTTCCTAATGGTTAAAGATTTTCAACACTTTCTGGTGTACCTATTGGCCTTTTTTGCTTCCATTTTTTATGATATTTCTATTCATTTTTTTTGTCAGTGTTTCGATCATGTCACTTGTTTTCTGAGGTATATTTTAGTGCTTTCTATGTTCTATGCATTAGACCTTCATCAGAAGAGTAGCTGTTAATTTTTTCATCATTCTGAAGGTTGAATGTTTGTCTGCATTGTAAAAGTTTTTAATTTAATATAATCCCATTTGTTGATTCTTGGTGTTATTTATTGTGTCACTGGAATTCTGTCCTAGAATTTTTTGCCAATGCCTACATCTTCAAGTATTTTCTCCACTGTCTTTAAGCAGTTTTAGTGTTTCTGTTTTTATATTTATGCTTTTGGTCTTTTAAAATTTGATTTTATTGTAATGTAGAAGATACAGGTCTAACTTCACAGATCCAAAGCACCCTCAATTTACGTGTTAGAGTTTGAAAAATCTGGAATGCCACCTTCCGAGCTGCATTTGTGGTTAAATCACTGTTGCATTCTGCGAACCTATTCTGTGAGATGGTCTTAGTCATTTTCTTGTTATTGGGACAGGATATTCAGCACCCAACTAAAAGGAGAAGGAAGAATTTTGTCTCACAATTTCAGTTTATTTTTGGCTGGCTCCAAGGCGATAATAAGATGGCAGAGGGACATGGCAGAGGAAAGACTGCTCAAATCCTGGCATCCAGAAAGCACAGACAGGCCTGGGGCAAAAAATACACCCTTCCCAGAAGTTCACACTCCCATGACCCATCACCAACCAGGCCCTGCCTCCTAACACAGTCAGTTTTGGAGCTCATCAATAGCTAGGTCCACTGATCACTGTGGTACTCACACGATCTGGTCACCTGCCACAAACATGAGAATCTAGGGAGGTATTTTAGATCTTAACCACAACAGAGATTAACAGCTTTATACCCAGTTCTGGGATTTCCATCTTTGTTGAGACAAAATGGCTATCATCAAGAAATCAAATCCTAATAAGTGCTAAAGGGGCCAGGAGATGACTCAGTAGAATAAGTGCTTCCCTGTCAGGCACAAGGCCTGAGTTCAATCCCCTGTTTTAAGAAAAATAGAAAAAGTGTTGGAGAAGAGAAACTATGAGGGAAAAAGGAACCTCCTATATGATTGGTTGTGGTGTAAATTAATACAGCCATCTTGAAATCACTATGTAGGTACCAAAAGAGAAGAAAAAACCCTACAAATATAAATTCTCTCCAATCTAGTTATTCCTTTTCTGGTTATCTTCTTGAGACAGATTAGACATTGTATTACAGTGATGCATGCATACCCATAGCCATCAACAGATGAATGGATAAAAAGAACATGGCATCTATATACAATGAATTACTACATCATTGAAAAGGATAACTGAGTCATTTATAGGAAAATGTATACAGCTCCAGACAATAATGTTAAGTAAAATAAACTTGATATACAGCTTAAATATCACATGGTTTCTCTGTTGTGAGACATGCAAAGTGTAAATACAGGGCAAATTGAGAGCTTCATGACAGGAATCAGGGAGACAATTTTTTTTTACAAAATTGACAAGAGCAAATACATGGGAGAGAGATGGAATAGAGAAAAAAGGGGATAAAAAAGAATCAACATATATTAGGTACATGAACTACTTCCTATGATGAAGGTAATCATTGTACATTTCAAACATGTACATAGAAAGGAAAAAAGTTAATACAGACAGCGAGTTAAGGAGAGAGACTATGTAGGTCATCTTTAATTTTCTTCTTGAACTTGAAATTCTAATTTTACAAGAAAGTAAGGTATAAGTACTTCCAGGAATACTGAGATATCAGCAAAACATTTGCCTCTTTCCCACCTCCTGTCTTCTTACCCAAGTGTCCTTACTTTAATAAAAAACACGGTAATCAGGATGTTTTGGTGCATTGATTAATAAAAACCTAGATAGAAGAAAGGCTGGCCTTCTATATTTGGGCTGACTCTTCCCCTTCACTCCATTATTTCTGAAACTGTTCAGTGCCATTCAACAGTACAAAACAACTGCACTCTTCAATGTCACCTCCCCACCTATAACAGAAATAGTATTGCTTTCCCATCACATACAAGTATTACGCTTTAGATCCCTCATATTGTAAATTTTTGTTTTCTTCTAGGTTTTCCAACAGAGAAAAATTCTGCTGTGGGCTTTACTCAGCTTATCTAAAGTCCATCTTGTCTTCTTTAAGCTTGCAAAGTATGGTGAACTTTGAGCAATAAGTTTACCAATGTGCCTTGGTGTCCTAATTAACATTTCAATTTGAAGACATTTGTCATTCCATAAAATCCAATTTGAGCCCAGAACTAATTGCTTTTATGCTCATATCATATGCAGAACTATATGCAATTTTACATAAATGTTTAAATTTCCTCTGGAATCAATAAATGTAACCTCATATCTTTTCACAGGCATTTGTGTTTTTGTTGTTTGTAGCCCCTCCTACAACAAAAGTCTTTCCAATGAAATGGCATACGACATTCCCTTTGGATTTAATTTTGCATTTTTATGAGTAAGAGTGAACTATGATGTTAAATAAAGGGTGTGCTTCTCTTTTGAGAATATGTTCCTTTTTATCCATCCTTCTATTCCAAATACATGTCCATTCACACTTACATATACACTGTCTGATTTGGCTGAGAACACTCAGCCTGCCTGACTACGATCTCCTACTCACCTCATTCTGTCATACAGAGTTCAGAACATAACAGAGTGATATGCAGAATGAATTGTTCTTATTGTTCATGTGCATGGACGTCAATGATCTCCCTCTTCTTTTTTTTAGAAGATGGCATTTTTGCCTCCAGACAAAGCATAAGATGAAGGTTAAGGATGTAGTTTCAGGAGTCAGAAGGACCACAGTGTGTCACAATTTAGCCATCCACAATTAGTTACATTACATTGGACAAATAATATAAATGCCTTAAGTCATAGTTTATTCAACTATAAAATATGGATAGTGATTTTCATCTGTTATCTGTGAAGATTAAATCATAAACATAAATCATTAGGATAAGAGATTTTGTAAGGATGGGAAGAAGGGTTGAAGGAAAGGTAAGGGAATGGGAAATAAAAAAATCAAGTTGTATCATGTACAGGTACAAAAATCCCTATAACAGTACTGGTCATTATGCCTGCCTAAAATATATCAATTACTTAGTTAAAATATACTTAGTTAATTTTAGAAAATGGAAAAAAGTCTACCAATATGTAATTTGTAATGATAAGTACTAGCACCTATCATCAAGCTAGATAAAAGTAATGTAAATCAGGGACAGCCTGATAGTTCAGCAGACTAAAGCACCTGCTTAGGCAGAGTGCAGTGGCCAGGGTTTGATTCCTGGTGTGTCCTGCTAGCCCTGCAGGTGGGGTATGCTCAGACGGCAACTGAGACTGGTCATAGTAGTGCACACATGTAATCCTAGTGCTTGAGAGGCCGAAAACAGAAGAATCACTAAGAGTCCAATCTGTGTGGTGAGGGGCAATCTGTGTAGAGAGACCCTGTAGACCCTGTAGTCCCTGTCCCACATACAGGGCAAAAAGTAATATATATTCATCTGTAAAAAATCACTAGGATAAATGCTAATATACTGCATATATTTTAAAACAGGAAAAGAACTGAACCAGTAAAAATCAATCCAATTCACCCACACTGTTACTTTCATAAATTATAAATGTTATTGTATTGCACAAGAATTCCAAAACTATGCTGGTGACTTTTCTGGTCATGGTGGCACATGCCTGTATTCCCAGCATTGTAGCAAACTGAGCTGGAAGAAACATAAGTTCAAGCGCAGCCTAGGCAAATTAGAAAGACCTTATAATAAAAAAAAAATGTGTAGGTTTGGGGATTTAGCCCAGTTTTAATACCCTGGATTCAATCTCTAGAAGTAGAAATAAAAAGAAAAAAAAATGGTGATTTTGTTCTGGGATATGATTCTATGAAGAAGACACTGGTTTAGTCTATCAACCATGTATCTTCTCAGCCTCTGCTTTTCTCAGAATGTTTCGCTTTTCTTTCTCCCTTACTATCTCTCCATGCTTATGGTGGATGACACCTGATTACATAGGTTCTTTATTTACATTACAACTCCTTATGCTGTAACTCTAGATTGGGATAGAAGGTCTCAGTTCTAAGTTCATATTTCTGTGAAGACGTCCAATTAGGACCAGCCATCTACTTGTGATCTAATTAATTGCTTCATAAGGGATGGCTAGTAATGGCAGGTCCCCCAACATAAACACAGTTTCTAGGACCTCATCATCCCAGTATTTTAGGGAATGTAAGTTTCCCCAAAAAGACACCACAGTCACTAGACTATTAAATTGTACTTTCATAGAGACAGACTATATATATTTTTCAGGTTATGAATCCAGCTATCGCTATTAGTTGTCATGCAGAGACTATTAAAGTACTTTTATTAGCATATCTTTGTAATATGAATATTTTATACTATCTAGGGAATCAATTCAATGGTATACCATTATTAATTTTATCATATATATATTCCATTATTTCTGAAAAATTTCATAAGATCATCTGATGAGCAATGTTTACCTGTAATGAATTTTAATAACCATCTTCTAAGAATAGTGTTGTACTATTTATAACCCTTCTCAATCCTATTCTTTATAAGAAATGACGCTGTACAATTTTTAAAGTTCTAGTCTACAATAGGAAAATCAAATATATTTGTGCCCAAAATATTTTTACATGAAATCCAGTCTAATTTTCATGTTTAAATATATACATTTAACCCTAAAATGCATGCTACATTTTACACATATCATTTTTTGTTTTGTATGTTTTTATTCTAAAGAGAAATAAAAATAAAACACTAAAATCAACAAAAATGGTGCAAAATTTCAAAACAAGATGTTAAGAAACGAACAACGGATGTTATGTTGCATATTGTTGTCTCCAAAGTACTTACTCAGATTACAAGTTACAGGTATGCAAATTTGAACAAACAGTTCACCATGAATGGTTTCTTTCAATAAACCAATAGAAACCAGTAATACAATTATTTTCCACCTTTGTTCTTTATTTTCTCCTTCCCTGTATCCCAATTGATCTTTACCTTTGAGTAGTTTCTTTTTCCTTCATAATATTTATTGTACCTTTCAGATTTTTATGTAGTCTTTCAGTTCCTTACAATAGGGAGACATTATGATGTTTAAACATGTGAGTTTGATTTATTTCACTTATGAATATGGTCTCTAGTTGCATCTGTTTACCTATAAAAGCCTCAAGTTTATCTTTCTTTCTTTTTTTAATAATTTTATTGAGAAACAAATAGCAATGAGACAGTTTCAAATCAAATTAGTAGGACAGATTCCATAAAGAATACATTGCATATTGTTTTCTTAGTGCTTGTTATACAAGATGCAGAGATGATATTCTATCTATAAACACTATTAGAACAGATCCCTCTATTCATTGAATTAAGATACTATAGCTGTATATCTTAACCATTTTGAATATACAGATATAAAATAGTCATCCTTTTTTGTTTAGTTTTGTCAATTAAATATTATAGGTATGTGAATTCAGCAAAATATTCCCAAATAGTTCAGTACTCCATAATAGTATTGTGTTTTCCATATGTCTGGCAGTGTCAGAAGTTGTTGACTTGAGTCTTTTATAGCTCAGCATAACAATATGGTTTTACCTATTATATTTTGCTTTAATACTTTTTTGGTGGATGGTTAAGACCAAGATAAAGCAAGACCTATGTAACAAGAATTTTAGCTTTTATATCTGATTAAATTCAGTCAAATCCCCTCAGGATTTATCCTTAGACATTGTCACGGTTTGTAGATCCTTTGTGTCAGCCATGTGGATGAGTCACAGTCATTGCTTGACCAATTTGCTTTCTGTGAAAACCTGAGAGAATGTTTTCTCCCCATGTGACACTCCTTAGGCACACTCTACATCCTCGATCACTTGTTTCTTTGGCCCAATAATCTCCTTGCTCAGAAAACTTGGGACACAACTGAGATGCATGATGTTACAGTACATCTATGGAATTAATTAAATGGTATGCTATTATTAATTTTATCATATGTCTATTCCATTATGTCCTGGGTCTTAATTGACCTTGAAAGGCTAGGCCCATAATGTTGGCTGTCTTTGTGGCCCTCCTTTTTCTGTAATTTTTGGTCTGAAAACTTAGGTTACACATATGATTTAGATAAGAAAATTTTTTTCCTTAGGCCTACTCTTCCAAATGAATATAAACCACAAAAAGAATTAACTTATGATAAATCCTCCAATTCAAATTTTTTATTTTTCTTATTTACCACATATCTAATTATCAGCTATCATTCTTTTATCACTGATATAGCATCAAAGTACAGTTTTATATGATATGTTGGTAGTTCATGTAGAAACGTAAATAATATTAATAATATTGAGAACTTCAAAAATATTTTGGAGCAAAACATTGGATATACCACAAAATATAAATCTTAAGGTTAAGAAAGTATTACTTGAGGGTCAAATAATATTGTAGAAAAGGAAAATAAAATATGTGGTTAGATGTGTATTAACCCATCAGGAATTATATTTTAAAGACACAATTGCCTGATTCACTGGGAATGTTTACTGAAATTTTCATCAAATATGTTTTCTGCTGTTATACACATAAATATTGTTTGCAATATTCAGTCATATCAGATTCCATGGTAGGGTGATGATTTGAGGATTTATATGCATATATCAATTTAAACTCTAAACCCTAGCAGCTCACTCATAATTTTGCGTTGAAAAAAGTAGAAATGGCTCAGAATGTCCATTGCCTAGATACCCAGGTTTAACAATTTCCATTACTGAGTCAAAGCCTATTATTTACTCAGTAATCTAATTCTGTAGGTTTTCATGGCAAACACTGATGTTTCTTGAGCACTTTACAGAACTAAATGGAAGATTTGTGCACCTATAAAAAATCCAGAAGCAAGTATATAGCAGTCATTTGGATTTCATAGGATGGTCAAAATTTCTTCATCTGCTACCTTACCTAGCAGTAGCAAAGTGAAGAAATGTGCATGCACCAAAGTCCTCATTAAGGTTGATATCAAGACAGTGTAGGTTTTCTGGAAAGTATGTACATTTCAATCTAGCTCATGTGTCCTGTTATGTAACTCAAGAGTGTGCAAAGAAAACTGTGTTTTCCCTAAAATAGGACTCAAGTGGAAAATAATCTTTGAAAACCAGAGATCAACATTTGCCCACACCGCCTTCACTGCCCAGTCATCTGACCTTAATAGCCATTGAAGAGTAGTCACAGAGCTATCAAATAAGAGAATCTTCTGTTTGTCATTGGCCATCACAATGGTAATGAATACTCCTTATTTTATAGTTAGATCTTATCTTTGGGGAAACATGGACTACTTATTAGTTTGTCAACAATCATACCATAGGGGCTGGGAAGATGGCTAAGTGGAATAAGTGGTTCCCTGGCAAGCACAAGGGCCTGACATCAATCCCCGGTTCCGCCAAAACAAACAAACAAAAAAAAATTCTAACAATCACACCATTTTATCATGCTGACCTATTTCGATTATGTGGTTACAGGTAAAATATGGGAACTTTGGTGTATTTCCTTTAAACAATTGAATATCATGACACTGTGTTATGTTTGTAATACTACTGATAAAACAAATACTGGATCTTTATCCTTAGGTAGTAAAAAGATTTCTGGTTCTAACAAAGACCTAGGTAGAATAGACACTGTGATATTGCTTAAGTTCTTTATTAAAAAATATGAGTCAAGCATAAATTTCAAAAAGTTACACAGGCCAATACCTAAATTTAGCAAAATCTTAATATTTTTCTCATATTTATGTATATCTCATTTTGTAAAAAATCAAAGATCATATAGAGAATAAATTTTTCTCCCTCATTTTATTGCCCATCTTTGCACTCAGAAAGTAACTATTTTCCTGAAATTTATGTGTTTCTTTCTTATTTTTTGGGGTGTGTTTCATTTCTTTGTATACTTTCTATATGTACTGCCTTGTATGTGCCTATAAAATACATGGTAATAATTTTCAAATTTTAAATTTTACACAAATGATGACCTGTTTAAATTTTTTAGCTTATTGGTTATATAGTGAAAATTTTCAAAGTGGATCTGATTGATTCATTTACATTTTTGGGTTAGATGCCTTTCTATGGCTATGCAAATATTTTATTTGGCTATTGTTCTGTGGATAGATATATAGGTGGCTTGTAGGCTTTGGAGGAGTTTTTATTTCCTTGCAATTACAAACAATACTTTAGTAAAAGGCGAAAGATTTATACGATCTGACTAGAAATCCCATTCAAGCCAGCTATCCCCCTACTGGGAATTTTCCCAAAGGATTTGGATACACTGTATCATACAGATATATGTATACCTATGTTTATAGCAGCACAATGTGTGATAGCAAAATCTTGGAAACAACCAAGATGTCCATCACATGAAGAATGGTTGAAAAAGATGTGGTATTTCTATATAATGGAGTA
>PVKA01031371.1:0-26335 GCA_004027165.1 Ctenomys sociabilis | reverse complement strand
AGATTTTCCAGGTATGCCTATCCTGGGTCTAGCTGTTGTGTTCAGTTCCTTTTTTTGCTGCAGCTCCTTTGGTTCCGCTATGTTGGTTCCTGGGGTCAGCCCTCCTGTGTCAGGCAGGGCGTTCCCCAGGTGGGTGGGCCTGGGCTTTGGTGGGTTTTCTGGGCTCACAAAAGGATAGTGGATGATCTTATTTACTGAGGCGGCCAGCTTGTGCTGGGTCCGGGTCTACAGGCCGTAAATCAAGAAGGCTACGAAAGGTCCCTCTGGTGCAGTGGGCCTGGAGCCCTCACTTATAGGCCTGGCTGTGCTGGATTTCGGTCCATAGCGTGGGACCGTGGATTGCTGAGAAATGTCCCTCCGGTGTGGCAGGCTAGGAGTTCTCACTCCAAGCCGACCTGCACTGGGTCTGGGGCTGTGGGGTGAGACCAGTAATCACCTGGAAGTGTTTCTCTGGCACAGTGTGCCTGGAGCTGTCACTGGGCCACGTGAGGTGACGGGCAGCTTAATCCCTGGGAAATGTATGTCAGGCACGACGGGCCTGAGGTTCTACACTCACTGACCTTTGATGTCCAGAGAATCGGGGAAATTCCCACTCAGTCAGTGGGCTTTAGGTCAGGGGTTCCGGGGAGGTGTTGGTGAGTGGGACCTGAGGTTTCAGGCCAGTCACTGGCTTGGAGGGGTTGGGGACAGGGATCCACGAAGCGCTTGTGGGAAGAATCCAAAGGCTCTCCCTCAGACTCACCACCCTCTCACTGATCTGGGAAGCCTGGTGAGTCTTGTAAATTCGCTCTCGCTGGGAGAGCTTGGCGCGGGATCCAGGAGGCCGCTGGAGTCAGCCACTGTCTCAGGCTGGTCTCTGGGGCTGGGCAGGCGCGGACGGGATGGAGCAGGATGGCGGAGTCGGCCGCGCTGTCTCTGGCTGGTCCCAGGGGCTGGGCGTTGATAGGCGGGATGGAGCAAGACAGCGGAGTCGGCCGCGCTATCTCTGGCCGGTCTCAGGGGCTGGGCGGGGGCGGGCGCGATGGAGCAGGAAGAAGCTATTACCCTTTTTTAAAACAAATATTTACTTGAGAGACACTATGGCAGTAATTGATATAACATGACAAGCAGTACATATTTAGAAGACCAGAATGATAGGTATTCCAAGCATCACCCTAGTATTATACATTGCTATTTTCAGTGAAATTGCTTAGTTCATGGGTATCTGTATATAGAATTAGTCAGGGTGAGGATCATACCAATTAACTTCTAGTTTCAAAAACCTGCTGAAGGTGCTCAGGATCATTGCCTTAACCATCATGTGTATATAAATGTATGGCTTTGCCCTGTAACTCATCCACATGGCTGACACTGACAAAGGATCTCAAACTGTGGTACAGGGTTTCAGGGTAAATCCTGAGGGGATTTGACTGACCTTTTCAGATACAAAAGTTACATTTCTTGTTATATAGGTTTTGCTTATTCTTGGACTTAACTATCCAGTAGAAAAGTATGCATCCGAAGTGCAAAAATTAAAGCCATATTAATATGCTAAGGTGTAAAAGGCTCAAGTCAACAACTTCTGACATTGCCAGTCCTATGGACAACCCACTACTATTATGAACTACTGGACTATATTGGAATGTTTTGCTGAATTCACACAACTACAATATTTATTTATTTTCCAATATTTAGCCAGATTATTAGTTTTTATTATTTGTTTTTGATGTATAATACAAATATTTTGATTATAGTATCAACGAATCAAAAAGCTGGTTCTTTGAAAGACTAAATAAAATTGAGAAGCCCCTAGGTAACCTCATCAAAAATAAGAAAGACAAAATTCAAATACAAGCAATAAGGAATGAAAAGGGCGTAATCACCATAGACCCAGTGGAAATTCAGAAGATTATCAATAGCTATTTTGAGAATCTTTACAGTCACAGAATAGAAGACACAAGAAATGGATAGATTCCTCGAAAGGTACAAATTATCAAAACTGAATCAAGAAGATATAACAACTCTGAATAATCCAGTAACAACCAACGAAATATGAAACATAATAGAAAGCCTACTGACAAAGAAAAGTCCAGGTCCTGATTGATTCGCTGCTGAATTCTACAAGAAATTTACAGAAGATATAATAGTTATACTCCACAAACTCTACAGTATTTAAATGGAAATGGAATACCCCAAATAGAAAAAGGGATACAAATGAAGGACCATTTTGTATGTGTACATACAAAATAAGATAGGTATAAATCTACTTTCTCTTAATTTAAAGAGAAGATAGATTTGTACATATAGTGTTTGAATAGGATATCAGGTCTGCATCATGCACTCTGAATAACCACTATGGAGACAACAATATGCAATGAATTAATTATTGAAACTGTGCTGGTAATCAGTTCTGAAACTAATTGGTTTTGTGTCATTGCCATTTGTTTCTCAATAAAGTTAATGATAAAAAAGTGACCTGTGTTGTAAACACAAGTAGTGAGAAAAAAAATCAAAAATTTACATTCCTTATTTCGATTCCCTATGGCTAGAAAAGTAACAAACTGTTCCCTACACACTTAGAAATTTGTCCTCTGTGTGCCTTGAGAAAAGTTCTCTGCATTCCACGCCTACAGGAGAGAGTGATGGGGAGAAAGAAAAAAGTAAGCTTTTATTGTATCTTTTATTCCTTTATTACCCTTACTTAAAAAAAAAAAAGAAAACATAACAAAAACTTTTACTTGAGGGACAGTATGGTAACAATTGGTATGTCATGACAGGAAGTACGTATTTAGAAGACTAGAACGACAAGCATTCCAACTGTGACCCTTCTATTGCACATTGCTATCTTCAGTGCAGTTTCTTGGTTCACAGGTATCAGCATGTATAGTTAGTCAGGGTGAGAATCCTACCGATTAACTGCTACTTTCACAAACCTGCTGATTTTGCCAGGATCATTGCCTTACCCACCTTATGTGTATAAATAAATATATGGCTTTGTCCCTGCCATATTTCCCAGCTAGTCCCCTTGCCCTCTCCTTCTTGTCCAGTCCTCAAGTTCTCACTTTCCTTTTTATTTTGTTATACCTTTCTATTTGTGTTTCTTCTTTTGAGTTTGTATACTAGGGAGACTATATGATGTTTACACATATGGGTCTGGTTTATTTCGCTTATAAATATATCTTCAAATGGCATCCTCTTAAATATGAAGGCTTCAAGTTTATCATTCTTTATAGGTAAATAATACTCCATTGTATAAAAATATCATGTCCTTTTCAACAATTCATCATGTGACAGGCATCTTGGTTTTTCCAAGAGTTGGCTATCATAAATTGTGCTATGACATGACGTTTTCAGTACCTCTGGGAAAATTCCCTAGGGGGATAGCTGGCTTGAACGAGATTTCCAGTTTTAGTTTTTTAAGGAGTCTCCACACTGATTTCCATAGTGGTTGCACCAGTCTACATTCCCACCAGCAGTGGAGAAGGGTTCCCTTTTCCCCACATACTCTCAAAAATTTGTTGTTAGTTGATTTCTTTATGATAGGCATTTCTTCTGGGGTGAGATGGTGTCTCAGCATTGCTTTAATTTGCATTTCATGGATGTCTAGTGATGAGCATTTTTTCATATATTCATTTGCTTCTTTAATTTCATCCTCTAAGAAATGTGTGTTCATCTCGGATATCCATTTCTGGATTGGGTCTTTAAATTTTGGGGCCCTAATGTGTTTTAGTTCTTTATAAATTCTAGAGAGCGGACCTTTGTTGGAGTGATTATTAATTAAGATATTTCCAAAATTTGTGGATTGTCTTCACTTTGTTGGTAATTTGTTTTGACGTGCAAAAACTTCTCAATAAATAGTGATCCCAGTTGTTAATTCTTTCAGGTATTACTCATGCAATTTGGTTTTTGTTCATGAACTGTTTGCCTACCCCTATGTCTTCAAGAGTTCCTCCTACTTTCTCTTCCAGGAGATTGAGTGTTTCTGCTTTAACGTTTAGATCTTTAATCCATTTTGACTTTAGCGTAGGGCACTGTGATAGACGTGGTCAAGTTTAATTTTTGGCACATAGAAAGCCAGTTGTTTCAGTACCATTTGTTAAAGAGGCTATCTTTCTTCTAATAAGTATTTCTGAGCCCTTTGTCAAAAATCAGTTGGCTGAGTGTCTTTGTAGAGGCTTCTGCATCTTCTAATCTATTCCATTGAACCTTAGGTCATTTTTGTTGCCAATACCATGCTGATTTTATCACAGTAGCTGTGTAGTATAATTTCAAGTCACGAATTGTAATACCTCCTGCCTTGTTTTTGTTGGACAGGATTTCTTTTGGTATTCTAGGTGTTTTCTGGTTCCACATAAATTTTAGGAATGGTTTCATTAGGTATGAGAGCTATGTTGGTGGTAGTTTGATAGGGATTGCATTAAATCTGTACAGCAGTTTTTTTGGAGTATGGTCATCTTCATGATGTTGGATCTTCCTATCCAGGAGCAGGGAATATCTTTCCATTTTCTGAAATCCTCTATGATCTCTTTATTCAGAGTACTGTAATTTTCTATGAAAAGATGTTTGACTTTTTTAGTTACATGAATTCCAAGGTGTTTCATTTTCCATGGTGCTATTGTCAAAGGTATTGTTTCTACAATTTCCCTACAAGTGTGTTTATTTTCTTTTTAGAGAACTGCTATTGGCTTTTGGGTATTGACTTTGTATGCTGCTATGCTACTGAACTTGTGTGTCAATTCTTGCAGCTTCTTGGTGGAGATTTTTGGGTCTTTCAAGTAAAGTATCATCAGGTCACCTGCAAATAATGATAATTTAACTTCTTCTTTACCTATTCTTATTCCTTTTATTTCTCCCTATTGTCTAATGGCTCTAATTAATGATTAAAGATCTATATTGAATAGGAAGAGAACATCCTTGTCTTGTACCAGATCTGAGAGTAAAAGATTTCAGTTTTTCCCCACTTACAATTATATTAGCCTTTCGTTGTCATAGATGGCTTTTATCAAATTGAAGTAGAGGCATTTTAGTACAATTTTTCTGTAGGACTTTGAACATGAATGTGTATTAGACTTTGTCAGAAGCGTTTTCTGCATCAATCAAGATGATCATGTAGTTGTTAGATTTCACTCTACTAATATAGTGCATTACATTTATAGATTTTCAAATATTGAACCATCCTTGCATCCCTGGGATGAATCCTACCTGGTCATGGTGTATGATCTTCTTGATGATTTGCTGTATTCTATTTCCTAGTATCTTACTGAGTGTTTTTGCGTCTATGTTCATGAGGGAGATTGGCCTGTAGTTCTCTTTTTTTGGTTGTGTTTTACCCTGGTTTTGGAATCAGTATAATACTTGCCTCTAGAAACAATTTTGGGAGGACTGCTTCCTTTTCAATTTGTTTGAAGAGTTTGAGAAGTGTAGGGATTATATGTTTTGTAAATTTCTTGTAGAATTCAACTGTGAATCCATCAGGACCTGGACTTTTCATTGGCGGCAGGGTTTTTATTACATTTCGTATTTCATTGCTTTTATTGGGTTATTGAGAGTTTTTATATCTTCTTGATTCAGTTTTGGTAATTTGTACCTTTCTAATAATCTTTCCATTTCATCTGAGCCTTCTATTCTATGAGCATAAATATTCTCAAAGAAGCTATTTAATCTTCTGAATTTCCACCTGTTCTGTCGTGATTATACCCTTTTCATTCCTTGATGCTTGTGTTTGAATTTTTTTTCTTTTCTCTTCTTGCTGAGGCTAGCTAGGGACTTAGCAATTTTATTTAGTTTTTGTAAGAACCAGCCTTTTGTTTCACTAATTATTTGAACTGTTTTCTTGGTCTCGTTTGAATAAGTTTATGCTCTAGTCTTCATTATTTTTTCCTGTCTCTTGGTTTAGGGCTTGGTTTGCTCTTCCTTTTCTAGATGTTGGGGGTGCAGCATTAGGGTGTTTTTTTTGTTCCCATTCTGTTTTCCGAATGTGTTAATTCATAGCTATGCATTTCCCTGCAAGAACTGATTTCCTTGCATCCCATAAATTCTGGTAAGTTGTGTTTGAAATTTCATTGAATTGTAGATATTGTTGAATTTCTTGTTTCATTTCATGTGTGACCCTTTGATTGCTAAGTAGTGTGTTGTTTAATTTCCTTGTATTTAGGTTGTATTTCTAGTTTCTTTGTTCATTTATTTCCAGTTTCATTGCACTGTGGTCAGATAATATGCATAGGGTAATTTCTGTATTCTTAAGCAGGACCTGTTGACCAATATGTTGTCTATAATAGAGAATTACCATGTGCAGCTGAAAAAATGTGTATTCAGTTGTGGTTATGTGGTACACTTTGTATATATCCACCAGGTCCATTTGTTCCAAGCTTTAGTTCAATTCTGCTAATTCTTTGCTAAGTATTTGTCTGGTTGACCTAAATTTTTAGGATAAAGGGGTGTTATGGTCTATTGTTAACATTGTGGCATTGGATATTAGATTTTCCATGTCCATTAAAATTTGCCTTATATGGTTGGATGCTCCCGTGCTTGGTGTGTATACATTTATGAGCGTAATCTCCTCCTCTTGAATTTTTCCACTAAGTGACCATCCACTAAGTGGCCACCAGTGGCCTTCTTCATTTCATTTGATCATTCTTGCTTTGAAGTTGAGACTGTCTACAAACAGGATTGTTACTCGTCCTTTTTTTCCGTGGTGCTGGAGCATGTAGTATTATTTTCCATTCTTTGATTTTTCAGCCTATGGATTTCTTTATGAGTTAAGTGTTTTTCTTGTGTACAGCATATTGTTGGATTTTGTTTCCTAATCCACTGTGCCAGCCTGTTTCTCTTAACTTATGAATTAAGTCCATTTATGTTGATGATTACAATTGAGATGTGTTGATTTACAATTTACGTGTTATTTACGTGCAGCTGTTTACTCCTTTTTGTCCTATGTTTAATTGTTTGGCGTATTTAGTGGTTTCTTTCTATCCCCATTCTGATCTTTTTGGTCCCTCTTTAGAACATCTTTGAGTAGTGTCTGTAGGGTTGGCTTTGTCATCATGAAATTCTTTAGTTGTTCTTTCTCATGGAAGTGTTTCACTTCTCCATCAAAGATGAAATAGACGTTTGCAGGGTATAGTAGCCTGTGCTGGATTTTGTTTTCATAGAGGACATGAAGTACTCTGCTCCATGCTCTTCTTGCCTTCATGTTTTGCGAAGAGAAGTCAGCCATAATTCTGATGGTTTTCCTTTGAATGTGATCTGCTTTTTTTCTCTAGTGGCTTTCAGTATATTATTCTGAAATGCTGGATTTCTGGGATTTTGACTATTACATGTCTCGGTCTGATTTTAATTTGGTTGATGTTATTTGCCCTTCTATATGCTTTGGCTACCTGAACGTCACACTGTTTCTTCACATTTGGGAAGTTTTCTGTTATTACTTCTGCCCATATTCTTTTATAAGATTTGCATTGACTCTATCCTTCTCATTGATGCCTATTAGTCTCACATTGTTCATCTCTGCATTGTCTTACAGGTGGTGAATTATTTTTTCCTGTATCCTAGTTGTTTTTAAGAGATCCTGTCTTACCTTTCACTAGCTGCACCTGTGTCTTCAAGATCTGAATCTCTCTTTTCACTTTTACTCATATGGTTTTGCAGGCTTGTGATTGAGAGTTTAAGTTCCTCTATATCTCTTTGACTCTGCTTCATGAGATCTATTTCCTTCTTGTATTGCTCTTTCCAGGAATCCATTGTTTTTCTAATCTCTTCTATGTGTTTTTACCAATGTCTTCTAAAGAAGAAGACACTTTACTTGAGTTGTTAATTCCTTTACTGCAGAGTTTTTTTCAGGCACGCCCTTGTTCTAGTGCACCATCACCCTGGCCCCAGCAGAGTTTTTTCAGATTGGGTTCTTCCATGTGTTTCTTTATTTGATTCTTTACTTCAAATGCTATGAATTCAGAGATTTCTTTTTTTACTGCACAAATTAATTCTTCCTCTATACCTTCTGCTGTTGTTTCTTTACTTCAGATGGTATTGATTCATACATTCCACCTGAGCTAGTGTTCTCTACACTTTTTCTGGGTGAGCATTGGATTTACTCCATATGTTTCTGTATTTTGTTCTTTACTTCAGATGCTAGGAATTCAGATATTTCTTTTCTTTAATTTCAGAAATTGATTCTGCTCTGATTTCCTCTCTGCTGCCGCCCTTGGAAGTGAACCTGCTGTGACCCTTGGGTACAGCAGTGAACCTGTGGTGCCCCTCTGTTGTACCCCTGGCCCAGGGGGCACAGGGGAATGCAGAAGCTCTCCCACACACTAGCCGGGCATGGGTTTGGGCTCTATCCGGGGGTCCCAAGAGTGTCACAGAAGTTCTCACTCACTGGGCGGGCTTGGGGATGGGGGTTATGGAGGGTTGGAGGGGTCCAGAGGTCCCGGTAGTGGGTCTCCCCACTTGGTGTGCAGAGCAGGCTGTGCTGGCTCTGGAGGGGTCAGGGAGGTCTCCAGAACATGGGAAAGGTCTCTGACTCAGCAGGCCTATTCTTGGTCTGGCACAGACAGGAGAGAGAAGAAGCTTTCCTACACACTTGCAAGGCCTGGGTTGGGTTGATCTGGGGAAGCCTTTATAACAAGCTTGGGCTGAACAAAGGAGGAAAGAGGAAAAGAGCAAAATAAATGTGTACCCATGTCATGAAGACCCAGAGTGGGCCCTTGTGAAGTCACTTTTTCATCGCTGGGACACAATACCTACTGACCACAAGTAAAAATAAAAAGAGATGTATAAAAATTCCCATTCCCTTCTTATGAAGCAGTTGTATAGGCTTCTGAGCCACATGGTCAACTAGTGTCATAGAGAAACCCCACTTCTCTGGTACCAAAGTCTATATTAGAGTTCTTTAGAATAACAGATTTAATATAAAACCTATGTGTCATTACACCAGGGATTTTAATAAATATATTTGTAATTATGCCAGGCTTATAGAAGCAGAAGCAGAATAGTCCCACTGGCTGTCTGCTGGATGAGAAATGGATCAGTTCAAAATGGCTGTCGGAGGACCAGCATTAGCTGAAGGAAAAGGTAAAAAGAAACCCACCATGGAGTCTGCCTGGTGAGTCTGTTTTGCAAAGCCAGAGTCTATGCTGGAGGCTGGAAAGACTGTCCTGTAAGGTTAAAGGAAGTCAAAACCAAGGTCCAAAGGCAATTACGCAGACCAGAGCTTCTTTGGAACAAAAGGGAAATATTTCCATCTTCTTTCCACTTTTATTCTGCCCAAGGCTCCTGGTGGTGCCACCACATCTGCGCTGGGTCTTCCTCCCTCAGTGCGCTGGCCTACCTGTCAGTCGTGCACAGAGACACCGCAGTTTTCCATCTTCTAGGTTGTTCTGCCTCAAGTCAAGTTGATATCTCATAAGTAACGATCATAGAGTCTCTTCCTGATCATATGATGCTGCTTGGGCAGGGTCTGTGATGCCAGAATGTTCTGAATTTCCTTATTGGAGAATCTGATTTTCTATTCTCCTTTAATATAGAAGTCTTTTAAATAGCTTGTATTTTATTGTATATTGAATTTGTCCATAAATTGTTGCTAAATTTGAGTGCAAGCATTTCTATTTTACCTGTTACTTAACTTCCCAGGATTTGTCCATTTCATCTAGCCTATCTAATTTGTTATTATTCAATTATTCATAGTATGTATGTGCACCCCTCCTTATGTTTGACTTATAATTCCTTTTACTGCTTTAAAAAATAAAAAATTATTTAAAACTTTTACTTTCAGTAAAATTTATTTGAAAGGTAGTATAAAAATAATAGATGAGGGAAAGCAAAAAGGGAAGAGGGGAGATATGAATTTTTGAAGTAAAATTATCTTATATTTCTACCTATATTAAAATAGTTGCCAGCCAATAGACAAACATTAAAAATTATAATTGTAATAAAAAAAACATTGCTATCACTACGTAAACCTCATATTGCCATTAGAGGCTTACAGATGGGCAGCTGGGAGGAGCGTATTGCTTCCTGCACATGCTCACTTAGAGAACAGTCAGATATTGAACCAAGGCATATGCCTCCTGTCTATCTTGTGTTTCACTGGGCATTCTAGTTATGACAGAGAAGACTGTAACTTATCGTAACTTTCCACTTAGAGGAATTAAGCTTTGGGACAGCTATAGCATAGAAGAAATGCTGCCTGTGAAACATGAGGCTATGGAAATGTTCTAATGAGTACAAAGCATGGAAAGTACCAGATGCTTAATTCATTGCAAGTGCTGAACAAATTATAGCTGGGAGAATGAATGAATTAATGAGATCATGTAACCTGAATGTCTTAATATCCTAGGGTCTTCTTGTTGCAACTCCATGACCTTGATTGTTCTTGTCTTAGGTCGGTATATAATTAGAAGCAAAAGACATGTTTTTAAGGGAAAAAGCTATGGTGTCATAAAATAAAGTAACTGCCCAACTTTTATATTGATTTAAAAGTTCATTTTATAAAAACTTTGCTGGGTGCCCTTAAAATTATTGACCTTTTATAAAATCTAGCTTCACTAATTGGGTTGCTGATAGTTAGTGCAAATTAAAAGAACTGTTTGGTGCTCAATTACAAAAATCAATACAATTCAATACATTTTAGAAGTAAAATGTCGAGGGAGGTCTCACAGCCAGATGAAGACAAAATATAATAGCACATTTGATATGACAATGAATGAGATTATGTTAACTAGAGGGATCAAATAATACTTTCTCTGCGTATTCTTCAACATGTTGCTTTTAATGTAACTATGCCTCCACTGGTAATAAACAAGGAAAATCAACCATATACATTACATTTTGTCTTAGTCTATTCAATCTGCTGTTATAATATAGCATGGACTAAGAGGTTTATAAGCAATAGAAAGTTATTTCTGTCACATCTGGAGTCTGGAAAGTCACAGGTCAAGTTTTCCAGATTGTTCAGGTCCAGTCAAGTGTGCTTTTCAGGGTTGTATACTGTCATGGTTTTGATATGCCTTTACATGGTGAAAGTAAAAATTTGACCATCTATAGAAAAAAACATTTTACTAATAAATGTAAGCTTCATACATATAATTGAATTGTACATATATATTTGACTATAGTGAATAATCACACCAATCATCTCACATACTATTTTCTTGTGGTAAGAACGCTTAAAATTACTGTTTAGGCTGGCAACAGAGCTCAGCTGACTAAACACCTGCTTAAGCAAATGCAGAGACTGGGGTTTGATCCCTGGCGCCACAAGCATGCTCGCCCCACCCCCAGGGGTGCTGAGCCTGCCAGTGAGACTGGGTGTGACACTGCACACCTGTAACCCCAGCACTTGGGGGGCTGGAAACAGGAGGATCACTATGAATCCAAGCTGCATAGTGAGACCTTGTACCAAGTACATAAAAATAAAATAAAATGTACTGTTTTATCAATTTGCAAGTACGTTGTACAAACATTAGTTGTGCAAGGTCTCAATCTGCACAGCACAGTCCTTCCATCTAACTGAAACATTGTACTTTTTAAGCAACATATCATCATGCCACACCCCCTCTGTCAGCTTTCCATCACCACTGCTCTATTCTCTACTTTTATCGATGTAAGCTTTTTAGATTCTGTGTGTAGATGAAGTTATGTGGCATTTTCTGTTTTTATTTTTCTTATTTTAGTTAGCATAATGTTCCCTATGTTTATTCATATCAGAAAATGACAGGATGCCTAAATAATACTCTGTCGTGCATGCATAACATTTTCTTTATATAATCCTAGATGGAAACATCGCTTGATTCCATACCTTGGCTATGCTGCAGAAGGCTATAATGAACAGAGGAGCACAGATAGGGCTCCAACATACCTAATTTCCTCTGGGGAAATTGATAGAAGTGGACTGCTGAGTCATATTTTCAATTTCTTGAGAAATTTCACCCTGTTTTATAGTGGTCACAGTGACTGACTTTTCCAGTAAAGCTGCAAGTGTTTCCCTTTTTACATCCTACAATCACTTGGTGTCTTGATTTCTTTGATCAAAGCTTGTAAGGGCAATCATCCCCTTCAAAGGGCTTTTCTCACATTACCTAATCTGCCAATAACCATTCCCCTTATACCATTATATTGGTGATTAGGATTTGGTATATGAATTTTGGGGGAATATAAACATGTAGATTGCAGCAATTCATTACTTGAAACTTGATGGTCTACATTAAATGCTTCTTTGGTACTGAGAATTTCATATCATCTTATAAAGATCTTTTAAGGAAAAAAAAGTCATTGTTACTCTCATCACCCTCTGTTGAATCTTAGTAAACTTGGTTATGTAACTGAAACACACCAGAGCCCTGGCATTATAATACATATAACTGTCTTAGGGCTAGGGATATAGTACAGTGGCACAGTGCTTGCCTGGCAAGCATGAGTTCCTGAGTTAAATTCCTGGTAGAAAAAAAACAAACAAAAAGAAAATGATTGTCTTTTGAGGATTTGAAATTCCTTAGAAGACAATACAAGCAAAACAAGTAGGAAGTTGCTGGTTACTTGCCTTGTTTAAAACCACTTTACTGCTTTTTTCAAGATATCAGGGTTGCATTCCGCAGATCATGTTTCTACTGATTGCCTGCTGAGAGGCCAGGCTGTGACAAACGTGAGAACTGGTCATTAGCCATACAGCCAGGTGATGGTAATCCTGGGCATGTCTTACGTAGACTATAAAAGTTTCAGCCCTTTAGTTCTCTGTGAGTTTTGCCCTGAAAATACCTTGGGACAGAAAGCTGTGAGGTTAAAACTAAGACAAAAATTGAGGAAGTAATAGCCCATTTCCTTGATAAATTAATGCTTCCATGCCAATGGATGGATTTCATTTTTTCCTGATTTTAGTTAGGTTCTGAAAAAAATTTTAAGTTTATTTCTGATATAGTCAACAAGATTGTTGAAATGTCAGGCCAACAAAATATTACCTCACTAATTTGCCTGAATGTGGGTTTGAACTTAGAAAAAAAAAAAAAAGGTTGTGTTGCATTGAATTAATTGTGCACATTATAATATTTAAAATGTTTTTACTGAAATAATTTTCATTATGGGTCCTTTCTTATGGAATAATTTCTCAAATTGTCATTTTGTTATTCCCTGACCCACTTGGAGTGCAGATTAAGTTGCCGTGGTGCTTGCTTATAACAGGCAAAAGTTCTGCCCCTAAGCTCTACCCACAGCTTTGTCCCTTTTGGTGTGAAGGGATATATCTTGGTATTACTAAAAAAAAAACATGTCAGTTAAGTGAACTTTTAAAAATACTTATGCAAAAAATTCTTGCTGTCTGGGAACACATTTAATCTTTAGAAATATTTATGGCAAAAAGTCACAATTGTGTAGTTCTTACTGTATGGAAACATATGCATATTAACTCATAATAGAAAATGTATGATGTGGCAGCATTTAAAAACGTTACAGGGAGAACACTAAGAGGGTGGCATGGCAAGCAGCAAAGAAAGTCTTTCTGGTGTTGCCATCCAGATGCGAGAATATAGCAATATGAAGAAAACAAGGAAAGGAGTGGGTCCCCTGGACCTATGAAGGGTCTTAAGTGAAAATTGAGGTCCATTGAGAGAATAAAGAGAAAAAACTTCAATGAAGAAAGAAGAAGCAGGTGGAACCTTCTACCTGAAATAGGACTTACAATGTGAGAGGAACTGTTTAAAGCCACGGAAACCTGGTGACCCCAGAGGCCTTGTTTCTCATAGCGGAAATAAAAGATTCATATATTGGAAATTATGGTATTCTGGGAAAAGAGAATGAAGGGGATTCAGAAAAAAAATAGAAAAATATTCCTTGCTCTTGGATAGTAAGAACCAACATTGTGAAAATGGTCATACTCCCAAAATTATTAATTAGATTTAATGCAATCTCAGTTAGAATAACATTAGTATACCTCATAGAGCCAAAAACAATTTCTAAAATTCATTTGGAACCTGAAGAGACCCAGAATATCAAAAGCAATCATGGGCAGCAGAGGAAAGGCAAGAGGCATCACAATCCCTGGCATGAACTTGTACTACCAAGGTACTATGCTAAAATCAGCATGGTACTAACATAAAGACAGACCTGAGGATCAATATAACAGATCAGAAGATGCAGACACAACTACAAACACACTCATGCACATTGTCTTTTTTTCCCTTTTAAATATACATTTATTCATATAAATGAAAAAAATACTCCACAAAATAATAGCAAATGAATCCCATTTATGCACATTATCTTTGATAAAAGGGCCAAAGATGTTTATTGGAAGAAAGGTAGCCTCTTTAATAAATGGTGCCTGGAAATCTCACTTTCCATATTCTCAAGGATAAAATTAGATGCATGCCTATCATCATGCACTAAACTACAGTCAAAATCAATCAAAGTTCTGAGTATTAAAACAGAAACACTAAATCTCCTAGAGGAGAATGTAGGGGAAGATAAAGTTCATGAACGAAAAACAAACTGAGTGGGAAATACTTCAAACAATCCACAACTGAGATCTCATATTTTTGAAAATGTTGTACACGTCAAAAGAGTGTTTTTACTCCCAACAGAGTAAAAAAAACCCACATGAACTAAGAAAAAATTGTAGCTGACTGTTTCTCTGGCAAATGCTTCTATCTAAGATGTTATAAAGATTAAAAAAAAAAGCTAGGTTCCCCAAATTCAAAGACTGAAAATGGGCATTTGAGATGAATACTCTTCTCAGAGAAAGAAATACAAATTGCAAGTAAATATGTGAAAAAATGTTCAACATCATTGGCCATTTGAGAAATGCAAATTAAAACATTATTGAGATACCATCTTATGCCAGAAAAAATGGATATCATCAAGAAGTTAATCAATACCAAATGCTGGCTACACCGTGGGGGAAAAAGGAACCCTTCTGCATTGTCGGTGGTGCAGAATACTATAGCCACTATGGAAATCAGTATGGCGATTGCTCCAAAAGCTAGGATTGGAAGTCCCGTTTAAGCTAGATAGTCCCCTCCTATGTATTTTTCCAAAAGAACTGAAATAATCACACCACAGTGATTTATTTATATATACCCATGTTTATAGCAGCACACTCTGTCATAGTTAATACTTGGGTGCTATTCAAATGTCCATCAACTGAGGAGTGGATAAAGAAGATGTGGTATTTGTACACAAAGGCATTATTCAGCTATTAAGAAACAATAATTAGTGTTTTTTTTTAATTGGGAAATGAATGCAACTAGAGACCATACTCTTAAGTGAAATAAATCAGGCCTACATGTGTGAACATCATATTATTTGTTAGTGGAGAACCTGAAAGAGAAAATTAAATCTGGATGGTAGAGTAGATACTGGTAAAGGGAATGAATCTGTTAAAAAGAAAGCAATTACTGAATTGAGGAGAAGTTCAGGAAAGGGGATGGGGGAAAGGAATATTTATGCACGTAAGCAAGATGGTTTGTACAACTGTACTGTGAATTTCTGCTGTTTTATGGAAAGGGGAAGTTAATGCTTAAATTTTTGCCTCCTTTTTCCAATTCTTTTACATTTTCTTTTCTCATTTCTTATATATTTTTCTGTCTTCTTCCAATTTTGTATGCATATATTTGGCAATCTAATATGAAGATAACCTATGCATTGCAACAAATACTGTGAGACTAATATTTTATTTAATGAAATTCTGCATCATTTGTAATTTCCTTGGTTTAATTCTATTTTGTATTTTCTCAAAAACTAAAAAGTAGAATATTTTGCTATTAAAATCATTAAAATTTTTTAAAATTAATTTTATTGAGAAACAAATAGTAATGAGACAGTTTCAAAACCGATTGATAGGACAGTTTCAATAATTAATACATTATATATTGCTGTCCTAATAGTGGTTATTCATAGTGCAAGATGCAGACATAATATCCTGTCCAAACAAATCTTTTTTCTCATTGAATTAAGAGAACGTAGCTGTATATTTTTACCCTGTTTTGTATATACAGATAGAAAATGGTCTTTCATTTGTATCCCCTTTTTTGTTTAGTTTTGTCAGATGAGTGAAAATCATCAAAAATTGAAAAAGGTTATATACCATTCCAATTGGGATTTATGCCAGGGCTGCAGGATTGTTGCAATATAAGTAAATAAATAAATGTAATACACCACATTAACACAACAAGGAAAATAATCATAGGGTCATCTCAATAGATGCAGAGAGAGCTTTTGACATAATCCAAAGCCCATTTATGATAAAACCCTACATAAAAATTGAATAAATGAATTTTTATTACTAGCTCATGAAAGCCATTTATGACAAACTGGCAGCCAACATCAGACTACATGGTCAAAGACTGAATACTTTCTGTCTATAGTCAGGAACAAGATAAGGATGTCCACTTTTATTTAACCTACTTCTGCAAACCTTAGCCAGAGCAAGTAGAGAGAGAAAGAACTTGAAGAATAGTAGTAGGAAAGGGGGAAGTTAAATTGTCCTTATTTGCAGATGACACAATAGAAGATCTCAAAACTCCCCCAAGGACTTAAATGTTTAATAACCAAACTCAGAAACATAGATGGATACACTGTCAGCACTCAAATAT
Organism: Ctenomys sociabilis; assembly: GCA_004027165.1. Taxonomy (NCBI): domain Eukaryota; kingdom Metazoa; phylum Chordata; class Mammalia; order Rodentia; family Ctenomyidae; genus Ctenomys; species Ctenomys sociabilis. The sequence goes on along the minus strand of PVKA01031371.1, from coordinate 9,782 downwards.
CAATATCCTTCCTGCACACAAACAACAAATGCACACAGACAAAATTAGGGAAACTATACCTTTCACAATCGCATAAAATATGAAATGCTTTGTAACAAATCTCATGAAGGATGAACAAAGACTCTACATTGAAAACTAAAGTCCTCTGAAAAAGGAGATTGAGGCAGATTTTAAAAAAATGGAGATATCCTTTGATTTTAGGTAAGGAGAACTAATATATAAATTATTACACAGATTTAGTACAATTCTGGTAAAAATTCCAGCATCATATCTCACATAATTAGAGAAAATAATCTTAAAATTCATTTTGGACCAGAAGAGACCCAGAATAACAAAGAAATTTCTGGGCAACAAGGGCAAGGGAGGTGGCCTCATAATCCCTGGATGAAATTATGCTATAAGGCTACTTTAATAGAAACAACACCATACTGATGAAAAAAGACAGACCTAAAGATCGATGTAATATATTATAAGATACAGAAACAACTCCAGACATACTCAGGTACCTTATATTTAAAAACAGTGTCATATACATTCATTAGAAGGAAGATAGCCTCTTTAATAAATAGTGCTGGAAAAAGTGGCTCTGTGAATGCCTTTATTATTTTTTTTTTTAGCATACACTAAATAAATTAAAATTCAATAAAAGATCTAAATATTAAAGTAGAAACATTAAATCTCCTGGAAGATAGCATAGGTAAAACTCATGAAGATACTGGTACAGGCAAAGACACTATGAATATAACCCAGATCACAAAGGAGCTATCACAAATAGTCAACAACTGAGATCTCATCTTATTAAAAAGCTTTTTGCATTTTAAAAAGAAAAATCCAATAAAATGATTCAGAATTTTCAAAATAAGATAGGAAATTTAAATGATTATTGTATTGCATAATATTATTTTCAAAGTAATTGCTCAGATTACCAGCTATAGTTATGCAGCACTGATCAAATAATATACGCACTGACTGTTCCTTTCTGTGAACTAATAGAAATTAGTTTATACAGGGCCAGCAAGATAGCTCAGTAGACTAAGTACCGGCTTTGGCAAGCACTGGGATGGGATTTGGTTCCGGGCACCACATTCCAGCCAGGGTCCCGCTCCAGGGCGCACTGAGTTGGCCACTGAAACCAGGAATGGTGGCACACACCTGTAATCCCAGTACTGGGTAGGCAGAAAACAGGAGGATCACTATGAGTCTGAGCTGCTTAGTGGGACTGTGTACCAAATGCATTAAAAGAAATAAAGAAAGAAAGAAAAAAAGAAATGAGTATATATAATGTCCTTTGCTTTTGTTTTGTTTTTGTTTGCCAGCTCAGCCTGCCCTGGTGGCGGGGCTAGCACAGTATGTGGTTCCAGGGATCACACTGCTGTCTCTTGCCCTTGCCTAAGCTTGTCTAAGCAGGCACTTTAGACTGCTGAGCTATCTCACCAGGCCCTTCTTTTGTATTTTTAATAAATCTTCTTTTTTATGATCATTAATCACAAGCTAGTCTTCTATGTTGGAGATTCTGTCCTCACATTAGTTTATTCTGCTGCAGATACTTTCAATAAAAATTTTATTTTTATTGAGCAGCTAGATGGATATCAGTTTGAATTTGTTTTATGAATTTTGCTTCTTCCATATGTTGAGCATTCATGTTTTCTATTGCTTTCCTAAGCTCCTCTGTGTTTTTAAATATGATCTGCTCTAGAGTCACTAAGCTTATTTTTCATTGTGGACACCATCTCTGTAGTTATTTGGCAAATTATTTCTGACTTGATTTTATTCAGAGCCTCATTCATTTTCTTTGTTGTTACCACTTCAGTGCGTATAGATGGGTAGCTTTTGGATTGTCCCACCTCACTGGCTCCTAGTGACTGGTGAACTGTATGTTTAAGGTTACATCTTGCTTAAGTGTCTTCTCTTTTCTATTTTTAAAAGTTTAAGTCCTGGATTGATCTTGCAGGTTGTGCATAGTGGGTTGCTTTATTGCTAGTATTCAAACCCTTAGAGAATGACTACTTCTCAGAGATGTGTTACAGATGTAGCTGGTTTTGGGGTTTTAATTCTGTTGCAAAATCCTACTTCTTTAATTTGTTTGTGATGCGAAATTGTTGCCTGCTTGGCCCAGCTCCTGTTTCTTTGGCAGTGGCCCACAGTATTTTATATGGCCCTTAGGCTATCTCAGCCTTGTTAAACCAGGGAGAAAAACTTGTTAAAATAATTATTTCATTTTGGCTAACATGGTACCATTGGCAATTTTAATAGGACAAAATATAGTCTAGAAAATGACAAAAAGGGCTAACCATTAATTTTTCACCTTTTACCATATGAAGTGGATTTGTGGTATATTACAATATCTAAAACAGACCAGAAAATTGATAAATGTTTAGTATGCAACTTTGCACTCAGGAAAAAAAAATGTAAACATGACCAGGGGTCAAAATAGAAAAATAGAAGAGAAAGAGATTAGATTCCAGGCTGTAGGACAAAGGAGAATCATGAAAGCTTTGAGAAACTCTTGTAGAAGACAGGAGAGAAAAAGAAAAAAAATTAAAGGAAGAACAGAAGAATAACCACACAGAAAACTAACAGCCATGTTCACACTCACATAAAAACACGATCATATAATGAAGAGAAAATAAAAACAAGGATGAAAAAGTAATGAGAACAAAATATCCACTTAAAGGTTTGTCTTTGCTGTCAAGGGTAGACAGTATGTGGGGACAGAGTGCAGTTCTGTGTTGATTTATCCCAGCAAGCTTTATAGTCTGGTAGTGGATAATCTCAGCAAGTCTGCACCTTCACTTTTCTTGAAGTTCAGGTTGGCTGCTGACCTTGAGGATGAAATAAGATGTGTTCAGCCTGAAGTAGTCAGTGTGCCTTTTGTGATGTTGAACTTAGGTGGGAGCAGCTAGATGGAACCAGTAATTGTGTAGGTTCTGAGCTCAGTTGACCTCTTTCCAAGATGGCTTCTGGACAATTGTCCTCTGCTGTTAAGGATCCAATCCCACAGAACTCACCAGCAGCCACCGCAGTTCTCCACTTCCACTGCTGCTGTGTCTCTCCATGGAGGCCTCTGGGCTTGCCAGCACTTACTGTGCGTCTGTGGCTTTTAACTGCTTCTCTTACTCAGTGATCCCAAACTTAGGGAGAAGATTTTTCTGGCTACCCCTTACTTTTTCATTCCAGTTTCTCTCTTTGCTCTCCCCGTTGGCATCAATTCTCTCTTTTAATTTCTTCCTGGGTCTAGAAGACCCACTTCCCTCTTTCTTCTTTTCCTTGAGTTGCTATATTCCAGTGTGTGAGCATCAAATCTCCGTGAGGCTCTTTCTCTGCTACTTACTACACTGCCATCTTCCTGGAAGTCTCACCAAGGTGCCACTCTATATACCATAGCATAATTTTTTAAATCATAGCTATTTGGAATTCTATATGTCTCATTTGTTTGTATGTCAACTTCTTTGATCATGCTTTGGAAACTTTCTGCTGTTACTTCTGTGAACAAGCTTCTAAGTTACATATAGAAGCTTTCTCAATAGTTATGCTCTTAATGATCCATTTGCCACCATTAGCATAACATGTATGTATGTATCTTCCAGGTTTCCAGGATTGCTTATGAAAAATCCTTATGAAATGGTAAAGTAGTTGCCTGGAACCCATTACTGCTAGTTTGAGTATTATGAGCTTATAAGACAAAGGAAATCTTTCTTTTGTGTATAATTTGGTACAGGATCTCACTATGCAGCTTAGACTCATAGCAATTCTCCTGTTTCAGCCTCTCCAGTTCTGGGATTACAGATATGTACCACCACGCCCAATCTTGGTGTGTGATGGCTGGTTTTGTGAGCCCAGCATGGCATATGGTGAGTCCTTCTGCTTTCCTAGAGAGGTGCTTAGATTACTGAGTTATCCCTGTGGCCCAACAAAGGAAATATTTCTAGTGTTAGAAGGGAACATTACATATACATATTTCTCTGTTGATGATTATTTCCAATTGTTGGAGTGAGAAGAACTTAGCTTCTTCCTTTCCTCTGCTCTTAAAGGCGAATCTTGTTCACTACTATTATTGTCTACTGGAGTATATTAGATTATTTTGCTGAATTCATGCACCTACAATATTTAAATGGAAATAGAATACCCATCTGTGACAAAAATAAACAAAAAAGGAATACAAATGAAGGACCATTTTGTATCTGTATATACAAAATAGTATAGATATACAGCTACTTTCTCCGAGTTATTTACTCTATTGTCCTAAATATTACATTTTTATAATTTATTTATTTTTTTGTTATTTATTCAGTCATTCAGTGAGACAGAAGATTTGCACTAACAGTATTTGGACAGGATATCATGTCTGCATCTTGTACTATGAATAACTACTATGACAACAATATACAGTGTATTAATTATTGAAAATGTCCTATCAATCAGTTTTGAAACTGTCTCATTGCTATTTATTTCTCAGTAAAATTTTAAAAATGCGTTTTTACATGACATGGTTAGTGTATAATTTCTTCAATAATCCAAATATGTCATAACCACAACCTTATTTTAAGGAAGAGTTGGTACACATCTTCTAAACTATTATAGTACTTTATTTACATTTACATTTTTAAAGTCTGAAACCACACACACACACACACACACACACACACACACACACACACACACACACACACACAGAGGAGCCACCAAGGGAACAGACAAAAAGAAGGCACAGAGGATGAGACTGCCTATAAGTTAGTAGAAAGGAGCCTGAACAGAAAACACGGATCAAGACAGAGGATGTGGACTTGAGAACCTGTCACAGACACACTGCAGCAAATGCAGTAAGCAGTGTTCTACAGTGGATCTAGATAAGACATTAGAAGTCTGTGACCTTGAAGAAAATCCCAGATCCTCCAAGAATCCAGTTGTGCACCTTTTGTGAAGGTTTTCTGACTGTCTCATCTTCCTTCTGTTGTCCTGACAACTAATCCAGTTGTAAACTGGCATATCTCACAATTTGAGAATGCTTGATATATCGTTTTAACCCTGATTATATCTCAGATAACTGTGATAGTTATAGGATATATTTCTAGTCTTCTTACATGATATTTACTAGTAAGGGAGCAAGTAAAAGAAGCTACACTGTAGTAAGGCTTTTAGTTACTTATTAGATAACTGGTCTGTTATCTACTCAGTTATTCACTCAGTTGTCCTAAGTATTACATTTTTATCATTTACTTCTTTTTTTTATTTATTCAGTCACCTCAAATATTCTCTCTTTCTTTCCTATATGATTTTTTTTTCTGCATGAATGTTATGGCTTGTGTCCAGATGTCCCCTCACAGCCTCATGTGGTCATAGGTGGTGAATCTAGAATGTGTGATTGATTCATGGTGTAATGCTGGGATTAAGGGTGGGTAGTGACTAATTGGTCCACTGACCCTCTAATCCTGTTACCCTGGATATAACATAAGGGATAGAAATAGGCTTGTCTCATCTCTTGTTTTCTTTGCTACCTTCTGCTGACTCTGACCTCTTTATGGTCTGTGATGCCTGTCTGTCATGCAACCCTGCCTTGGAGCCTGATGACTATGAACTAAAACCTCTGCAAACTGTGAGTTGATAAGCCTTTCCTCTTTAACTTTGGTTGTTGGGTATTTTGTCTCAGCAATGAGAGAGAAGTAACTAAGACAATAGAACCTTCTCGTCAATACATAAATACATTTTCATCCCATCTGGAGAAAACTTTTGTCTTGGTTCTGTAACTCCTGCTAACCCACTTTTTGCTTGGCAAGTTGAAAGCTTTGTCTGCTTTATTGTTTTAATTTGTTCTTTCTTCTCTTGTAAGTTCTCTTCAATACATATTTCCTTGTGACACATGTGAGCTGTTCATCGCTGAATCCAATGATAAGTATTTAGTGCTTACCTTTATGGACTCAGAAGCAGCATATGACATAACGAATCACCCCTTTTTGACACACATTGTTCACATGGCTTTTGCAAATGCTTGCTTACTTGCTTTCTTTTATTTCCTGCTTGGTCAGATTTTCTGCTTTCTCTCCTTTCTTCACCATCTTTTCAACTTGGAAGCTGTCTTAGTTACTTTTTCTACTGCTGGGACAAAGTACCTAAAACTCACATTTTAAAGGAAGTGGGGTTTATTTGGCTCAGAGTATGTAGAAGTTTCAACCATAGCTGGTGGGTTATAAGGCAGGACAGAGGGGCATGGCAGGTGGAAAACAGCAGAATTGCGGAGAAGAACTGAAATGTACACTTCAGGCTACACCCACAGTAACTACTTGTTCCCTCAAGGTCATCTCCCAGTATCATCTGTGGCTAGAATCCCATCAATGAACTCATCCAGGGCTGAGTATCACAGCCCACGATCCAGTCACATCCTCACATCCCCCCAAGCTGAGCACATGAGGCTACTGGGGGACATCTACATAGAAACTAAAACAGGAAGTATGCATTTTTAGCACTCTTTCCTGCTAGAAAAAGGATGGGGTTGCTGCATAGTGAAGATGCTATGGAAATTAATGCAGTTCCTTTTCATTTCTTTAAAAAAATTTAAATGGTGCATAAGAATATACAGTAGAAAGCGAGCTCCTTTCTCATGCCAAACCTTTAGTCTCCTTTCTTTAATCTAAAATTATGTGTATGACGTTGGGTATTGTTCCAGAAATTTCCCTAGAATGGATGGATATGTAAATGTTGCAATAAAAGATCCTTTAATATATGCATACTAGGACTACATAGCATTCCATTCCCTTGCATGGTTCTATTACGATTTATGAAGACAGTGGAGTTTTAAATTATTTCTATTTGTATTACAATACAGTGTTGCTCTGATTGACCTTATAAGAGCAGTTAATACATACGTATAAATATAGCTGCAGGATGATGAAACTGTAGATTTAATGACAATACATAAGCCGATCATCTCTATTTGTAGGTCAGTATTTGTGAATTCACTTCGATTATTTGTGACAACAAAATCAATACCTGCAGTGCTCTCACAGTCACTTGTGGACATACGAGGCACAGCAAAATGTTTGAGTTGCTTCACGTGTTCATTCCTGGCTGAGATTGAACAAAGTGGCATTCTGCCTCTTGTTTTAGCTCTCACACTGAAAGCAAGCATCTTCTTATGGTCTACTTAGTGCGGCATTTTCCTCAGTTTTGCAGGTGATATTATCTATGCAATGGCCCCCAACCGTGGTGCCGAAGTGCTCCTGATCACAGAAGAGCTGTGAGGCCTCTGAAAGAGAAAATACTTGTGTTAGATCAACTTAATTTGGGGATGAGTTATAGCACTGTTGGTTGTGAGTTAAACATTAACAAGCCCACAATTTGTATTAAAGTATCTTTGAACAAAAACACTCCTTTTAAAAAGGTTTAATGTAATGATGAAATTGCCATGACCAGAGGCTTACAGAAGCCTAGCTTGTGTTTTTGCTAGGAACCATGATGCAAGTTTATAGGGTCTGGACAATTCATTACTATAAAGAATGAGATTCAGCTGTATTTACAAGTTTAATGGTAACAAATTAGCTTTTAAGACATCTGTAAGAATGTATATTGTGACTAAACATGTAAGTGGATATTCATACTTGGCCAACAGTATGCTTTAAATTTAATGTACATTTTTTATGCATATGTGTGTGTGTGTGTTTGTGTTTGTGTGTGTGTGTGTGTTTGAAGGATTTCTCATACCCCTTTTCCATATTGAAATTGAACTTTTGGTATTTTTATTATAGATGTACAAATATTGTTTATCTTATATACTGAGGAAACATATTGGCTGAGGATATTTTTCTCACTATACATTTTGTCTTTCAGTTTTAAGTATCATTTTTTTTTGCCATTAAAGCTTCTGTAAATATTTGCATAGCAAAGTTTATCAGGCTTTTTTTCTAGGTTTTGAACTTTGATTAAATAGACCTTCCTTTTATGGCAAAATAAATTTAACAAGAGTCTTTTGTATTTTCCTCTGTATATAAATAAAATTGCTTAATATACAAATATTTGATTTACCTGAAGTGTTTTGAGTATTGTGTTTCTGTTTATATTTTTAATGTAAAGACTAGCTTTTGTGTGTGTGTGTGTGTGTGTGTGTGTGTGTGTGTGTACTACCATGGCTAGACTTGGTGGTTGGCTCAGTGCACCTGGGGATGGGCCAGCATGGCATATGGTGCTAGAGATCAAACCCCAGTACCTGCATTTGTCTATGCAGGTGCTTAGTTTGCGGAGCTATCTCACTAGCCCATGACTACCTGCTTATAACAGATATTTAAAAACAAATCCAGTATCTGCTAGTTTGAGCTAGCTATTCTATAGTGCATATATACGTTGAAGTATATTATGATATAAATAAATAAATTTTTCATTGTTAATAAATATATAAGCAAAGCATGCATTCATTTGAAGTTTAATTTTAGTATCATGTTAGATTTTCACATATAATCATATTTACTATTTTTCTTTAGCTCATTTCCAATTTTGTAAAGTATACTACATCAACATTTTTTTGCCAACTAACGTGGAGTCTAAAAAGTGAGACTAATTGGATTTACCTAAGTGCTTTTTCACAATGTTGAACTTATAATTTCTGAGGCAGATCTTGAAACCAATAGGAAATTAATATTAAGAGAGGCTTTAGGGGCCATGGAGGTAGCTCAGTAGAATGAACACTTCCCTGGCAAGAACAAGGGTCTGAGTTCAATCCCCAGTTCCACCGACAGAGAGAGAGAGAGAGAGAGAGAGAGAGAGAGAGAGAGAGAGAGAGAGAGAGAGCGAGAGCGAGAAATGCTATAGTCACTAGTGCTTAGTTGAAAGTGAGATAGAAAAATATTTTACCAACACAGATTTTGTACTCTCTATGCGCACTCACTTCTATTAGTATGCTTCAGTATGTAGTGGAATGATTCAGGATGACAATATTGGCATAACATTCAAGTTGGTTCAGATGCATTCACTCTCCTTATTTAAATTTCACATTGTTTGGAAATCTTAGTTTATTCCTCAAAATACCAAGCTAACTTACAAAGAAAATAATAACCTACTAAATATAACAGACCCCACACATCCCTATAATTCTGTAAATTAATGGTTTCATATATGCACAACCCCTGCCATGGTCAAGAAATCCAAATTATTGTTTTTGCCTGCCTTCTGAAACCAAGTCCTTGAGGAGGTGACAGAGATTGGTGATGTAAAGCAGTATTAGCCCTTATCCCACTGACAGCCCTCCAATTTAAGAAATAATTAGGTCTTTTCTGTCCAGCTTTTCTGTGTGGCATTAAAGGTTCACAGCTCCTTAAATAGCTATGTGACACCGTTCTTGGGAGGACCTTTAAGAGTTATGCGCTCTGTTTCCCAAACCTCAGAATTAAACCACAAAGGAAACAGTAACAGATGTAAAAATCATACAGATTTATAGAAAGACTTCTTTAATTGAGATTAGGTAATATTCTAATTCATTTTTGCTGACTTTTTGAAGTAGCTGTACTTTTTGGAGTGAGTCAAAATTTCCATCTACTAGTGATCTCTGTCTTTACCAGCTGATTTAAGAGGACTAAAAGCATACCACTGTCCTAAATGGTCTTCCATTAATGCCTTGGGTAGGAGTTGGGGTTGTTAGCTAGATTTCTTTTCACACACAAGACAGCTTTTATTTTGGCACTATGAGTTAATTCAGCAGATATTAGTTGCTTTTCATACCAGTTGTAATGAGTTGGGTATATTCTCATTTGGAGATCTGGTGGTTTCTTGTGATTTTGTTAGAGACAGTTACCTTAATA
>PVKA01031370.1:0-26340 GCA_004027165.1 Ctenomys sociabilis | reverse complement strand
TCCCTCCCTCCTTCTCTCCTGGTATTGAACCAATAACTTTCACATGGAGCTACATTCCCAGTCTCTTAGTTCCCTTTCATGATTTTTACAAGGTCTTTGATGCTCCATTACCTTTCCCAGACTGGGCTTCAACTTTTGAGCTTTCTGCCTTGGCCTCCTAGAGTGGTATTACAATAATGCACATCACAATCAGATTCTTTTTTCCCTTCTTATTTCTTAAGTTTCATCCATTCACACTGGTGTTTTTCCTGCCTCAGAGACGAGCAAGGAAGATAGTGAATAGAGAGCCAAGCAGTGGTTTTCCTTCTTCCATAAGTGTATCTAGTGTTGGTGTACATATTTCTTGAGACAATCTGTACAAACCACTTAGTATCAGGCTAGTACATAGTAAACTCCAAATAAAGAGTGGCCATATATAATAGGAAGTGATTTTGAGGGCTTGAACTAAAAAAGTGAGGACAAGGCTGTGAAAAATGAGAAAGATTCAAGAGGTTAACTGTAGTTTTTCCTGGTAACATATTGGTTGGGTTAGAAGGAGATGGAGAGCCTAGAAGAACTTTTAATTTATGGTTGGATAATGAGTATGTTTATGTGAGCATGTATGTGAGGGGTCAACTTTTAAAAGAGAATATAGTGAATTTGGTATTGGATGCACTGGATTAGAGACATGTCAAGGATGAATTGGCAGAGATATTAAGTAGCATTTTGAATAATACAAAATGGAAAGCTTTGGGATTCATACTGTAGGAGGTAAAAACTGAAATTATAAAAATAATGGGGGTGATTCATCAAGAGGGAAGAGATGGGGCCTCTAGGACCTCCAGCTCAGAAGTACTCTGCGAAGAAGGAAGAAAAGAAGGACCGCAGCCACCTGAACCTGAGCAGGAGAATGCGGAGCTGCATGTGCACTTCTTGCAGGGTCCATGGTAGTGCAAAAGCCATCATCATTGGCAGAGAGCACAGGGCTCAGGAGCTTTTGGAGTGGTTGGTAGAGGATTGTGGAAAGCTTTGGAGTCTTGTCTCCATGTGCCAAAGTCTCCTTCATATCAAGATTTCTTTTTGCTCTACTTGGAGTATCCATCTTTGTTCTTTTAATTTTAATCAATCTTTGACTTTGTACTTGACATTTTCTATTTGACATATTGGATCTTTTGTGGGATGGTGGTGCAGTACTAGGGAGTTAGAGGCTGCCCTTGAATTTAAAATTCTTGCCTAACATCTGAGTAGTGGGGATCACAGGCATGTGCTACCATACTTGGCCCATTCATTACTTCTTGCATGTTGAACTAGTCACGCATAATTGGAATAAATACCACTTGGTAGTGAAATGTAATTATTTTTATACATAGATAGATTCAATAGCTATTATTTTAATGAGCAGTATGCTGATACTTATGAAATACAATGGCTTCTACTATCCACTTTTATGCTTTCTCTTTGGCCTTTGGCCTCATTAAATAAAGTTGGAGTTGCTCTGTCCTCTTGCTTTCTGGAAGATTATTAGGAGTCATTTCTCTGGTCACTGGCCCTCGAGTCCAGTGAGAAAGATGAATTTGTGTATGTAGACAAAAGCTTCTGTGTAGACTGATGGTCTAAGCTGGGATCCTTTAGCTCATTCCTTCTGCCTACTGTTGCTTCTCTTGGCAGAGAATGGAAGTCTCAGAGTTGTGTGGAAAAGAGAGTCCTGTCCTCTGGCCTCATTTAGTGGGGCTCTTGATTGCACGCCATGATTTCTGGGGTTGAGCTCTTCTGATCCTGCAGTTGGACTCAATGAGAAGAGACACCTGCACACCCCAGCTGCCATCTTTTCATAGGCTGGGAGTAGCAAGTGCAGGGGCCTTTTCCTGTTGGGTGAAGGAACCTATGACATCCTGCTGCTGTCTTTTTTCTGCCCCAAACCAATTTGCTTTCCTCTCTCTCTTTCTCCTTTCCTCTCCCTCAAGGTAATTTTCTGCTGTGGTGTTATTTCCACTTGTTACAGTTGTTGCAGGTGAGAAAGAAGTGGGAGAAACAAGTTTGCATAGGCTTGTCCTGAAAAATATTGTTTGTACAGTTTTACCTGTGGAGGTATGTCCACAGTCTACAATATATTTTTTGAGGACTGTTGCATGATTTTATTTATCTGTATAACTCCAGGGCCTTGGACAGCAATTGATATGTAGTAGGCACCAATTAAAACATCGATTTGCAAAATGGGAAATTTTGTATTTAGCTTGATAAAAAGCAAAAAGAATCATATTCTACACACTAATTCATGTTATACCTTTCTTTAAAAATATTGGTAAAGGGGACTGTTGGTAATGAATTTCTCTATGACTAAGTTCAAGAATTTCATAATTAAGAACCTACAACCCTGTCCCAATCTTAAAATTATAAGCTACAAGCTGATATTAATTTATCAGGAAATATTCAAAGCTTAATCATAGGGCTTTGGTAGACCCAGGCTTAATGAATGATCATAAGTTTGTTTGTCTATCTATCTATCTATCTATCTATCTATCTATCTATCTATCTATCTATCATCTATCTATTATCTGGATGATATATCTACTAGAAATTAATAGAATATGGTGAGCAATTGAAAATCATTGTGCCATGCTCCATGTTCAATACAGTGCTTAGGATAGTGTTCATTTCATATTTCTTTCTTTGAACATCTCTGAAGTATCCAGAGTGGAGAAGTTAAGTGCTGATATGCATTTAAATATTACTTGGATCAGTGTTCTGTGATTAAAGAGGAGAAACCACCAACAGAAGTTCGTTGCATATTCTCCTGGGATGAGGCTTGCAGCAAAGCTCGATCCATAACTGCACAAAAGAGAAATCACACTTTGGGGGCTGCAGTCCACTACTGGTATTTTTCAGATGTAATTTGTGGAGTACCTCCTGTTTCATCCCATTGCACACCTCCACTCCACAACATCTGTCTCAATAGTCCATGATCAGTTTGAAATTCCATTAGTGAGGCATTAATTTTGGGTTAAATTACTGTTCTCTTAGGCATAATTCTTCAAAATAACCCTAGAAGCAAATGACCTTATATGAATCATCAATTATGTGTCAATTTCTTATGAGCAACAAATGCATCTTAAATTGCAGAGTGCCCTTTTGCCTCTTTTTTGTCCTTGGCTATAAAGCACATCTGTGGGCTAAGGCCAGAATGATATGGGAGTAAACACTCATTTCTACAGGGAGATAGTAGGTAGATAACATAAGGATATGATAATGGGCAAAGGAAGGCAGAACTGAAGACAGGGCCAGAAGCCTCTGGGAGTCTGTGGAGCCAAGAGCCAGATGCAGTGAACATGATGGGGGAGCTCACAGGTGCCAGGGGTAGAAAGTGGTGTGATCCCAAGGGAAGGAGACATGATCCTGTGGGGTCATGATATTGGGTTCATGGATAATATGTGTATTTTTGCTGGATTACCCTCTGGACAGTCCCTCTGCAATCCCCGCTCTTGTCTAATACAGATGTCTCTTGTCAGATGATGTTGTTTCTTCACGTGTAACTTAAGGCTTTGCCTCCCAGATTACACTCTGCTCAATGTGTTATGTCTACATTCATTCACTCAGTATTTTTGAATGCTTTCTCTGTACATGGCTCTAAGAAGGTTAAATGAACAAGTCAAATGTTTCCTCATCAGACTCTCATGCTCCAAAGCAGAAAACAAGTGTGCCCAATATGTGTTCACCTATTTAAATTAGAAAACTGCTTTCTCCCCTAATGTGGTTTGCATGAGGTGTCATGAGCCTATGTTTTGCCTTCTTTCTTACTTGGGCAGGCCTGCCTGGTCACTCCAGGTAGGCCTTTTCATGGCACTGGAGGCCAAGAAAAATGATAGTTACTGTCCATCATACCTGACCTAAACTCCTATGCCATGAGTTAGAAACCACATCTGTCTTTCTGTTATTCAGGTTCCTATTACTGTAACAAAATAATAATATACTTAATAAGTTACAATAAGGAAAATGCCTTATACCTCATACACAGAGGGTATAGTTGTCTATCAGACTAGATTTTCTTATGGACATCATAATTTTGTAAATCAGACTTCTGGGTAACAGGGGTTGATGGTTTTTTGTCCCCCATCTTTGATGCCTTTGAGAAACACTTGACTGATTTTAGGTTTCTAGGAGGGAAAAACCTTTGGGAAAGGTCATGGGAATTCATTAATACTAATGGTCCAATATTTTCTCAGTCAAAGTGTGTAACTCAGAAGGAATTACAAACAGTCTTCTCCAGCGAATAATAGATATGCCACACAACCAGGATAGGTGCAAGCATGAAGCAGGTTGTGGGGGGCCTCTCTATGGACAAACACAGACAGGAGCAAGGTGGAACCACTTTAACTGGCTGGAAATACATGAGTTAGAAGTGGGGATTGGTTGTCAAACCATGGGTGTTGACAGCCATTTTGACAGCCAATGAAGATGCTGCGGTGACATTCTCAGGAAGAATGGGCCTCGCTTTTTCCCTGAACAGTAAGAAGTGGCTTTGTTTACTTTTTAACTTCATAAAAGCATTTTTCTTATGGTCAAGTACTGTGGGTTTGTACTATTTCCCATGTTTGACTTCCTATGTGTGTGTTGTATATACTTAAATGATGGTTCAACAGACAAAGGGTGGGTGCTCCTCAGAGAAAGGCCATTCAGATGCCCACTGGCCACATACCTCACAGGCTGTAGGCATGACTTAGTGAAGGAGGGCTCAAGGTTTCCATCATGTTATATGTTGACCAGCATGAAACCCCAGATGAGCACCCAGTCATTCCCAGTGTGTGGTGCTTCCCATTCTTGGTGCACAGACAGAGCAGCCCGTTGTGCTGTCTGTGCCACTCCCTCACCCACACATTCATTTAACAGGCACCAAGAGGTTAAGCACTCCTCATTTCCCTTGAGAGTGGTCCTGACTATTGACAGTTGATCAGACTCCTCTTGTGCTTTGTCTGAGTAGAACTCACAGACAGATTAACTGGATTCCCTCTGTAGTCTTACAGGAATCAGGTAGACAGACAGACAGACAGACACATAGACAGACACACACAGACAGACATACCATGTCCTTTTTAGGTCAGATGAGAGCCACTTGAGCAGGGAGCTACGAATCTTCCTCTAAACCTCTGAGAGGACTCAAGAAATATCAAGGGTGCATTTTCCCATCAAGACGTGGAGAGGTCCTTGCTCCATCTGCAAGGGCCATGAGCAGTGACCAAATGAGTGAGCATGGATGTTCTCCTCAGCTTTTGCGCCTGATACAATGGTGAGCAGAAACACTGAAATCACACCTAGGATTGGGAGGCAGATTTATTTAAAGTGGATGGGTACTGAGTAGAAGTCAATTGTTCTTCAAAATGTCAGGCCCTAATCTCTACAGGTCTAGGGCTTAAATGAGATAAGCAGGCAGGAAGTACACAAGCTTATCAGTTTGTGTTTTGTTCTTCTAATACACATCACAGTGAGTAGCTATGTATCACGGTGACCAACCCTTTCTAAGAAACAGAAGTGACAGGATCTGGGACTGGAACTGTTATGAGGGCAACTAACAGACAGAAGCACAGTGGCAGGGTGTGTGAGGGAGGAGGGTGCAGGGCATCTGCTGCCACTACTAGGCTGAATTTTTAAAATTTCTATTACAGAGCTGGGCGTGGTGGCGCATGCCTGTAATCCCAGCACTCGGGAGGCTGAGGCAGGAGGATTGTTGTGAGTTCGAGACCAGCCTGAGCTACAAAGTGAGCTCGAGGCCAGCCTGAACTGCATAGTGAGACCCTGTCTCAAAAAGACAAAAAAAAAAAAAAATAAAAAAAAAAAATAAAATTTCTATTACATCTGAGTATCACTAAAGTAGGCACCAAGGTTTTGTTTTCATATTTATTTATTGACTTATTTATTTATTTATTTATTTAGTATTTGGGACATAGAGTATAGGGTGTACAGGGTGTACAGGGTCTCACTGCGCAGGTCAGACTTACAGTGATCCGCCTGTTTGTAGCCTCCCAAGTGCTGGGACTACAGGCGCGCACCACCACACCCAGTCTCGAATGCCTTCTCAGCGCAGGGCCAACATGGCAGGCTCAGGCACCAAGGCTTTAACACTTTGGTCATTGTGTGAACTTTTCAGATCCAAACCCAGAAGTCTGAAAACAGGAACTTGGGAAAGAGTGCTTTTGCTAATGTGTGTTGGAGGGCAAGGGTTGAGATCTCCCACGTAGCTTCTAAGAGGGCCCCTTCCTTCCTATTAGCTCTGAAACAACTCTGTGAGCAGTGTTTCAGATGCACTGCAACAGCAAGGAGCTGTCTGAATTTATGAATGGAACAGGTTCAGTGAAGGCACAGGGATGGTGGCTGGAGCATCTTTGAGTATTCTAGCTGCAGAGGAGAGCCTGCTGTTTGCCTCAAATCATGACGGCTAAGCATCTGATAGCTGCTTGATCTCATCACTTTTAAAATACTGAAGACTTGATGAAGCCCAAATCCCATACCTGGACTAAAGAGTTTCTTAGTTGTTAATGCTTATTTTCTGTCTTATTTGGATTCTAATTGTGGCTATCACAAAAATAATTTAAGCTCATAAAAACATTTTTCAGTGCCCTGTAAGCTAGCACAGAATAGCTTTTAACTGGGGGAGATAGCTGCAGATGTTATTCACAGCCGAAGTCAGATGCAAAGCCATGATAGACTTAAAATCAAGAACGACTATGAAATCCTTACTGTTACTGGTGTAGCAAATCAGAATAATATCTAACACCGCCTGCATATTACATTAAAGACCAAGTTATGAAAAGTATTTCAGTATATTCTTTTTTAAAGACATGTGTGTATTTTTAATACAAGAAATATAGGAGATCAAAATTATTTATGAAGACTTAGGGACTTTTAAGAAAAACTTGAAATATGTGAAGTATGATAAAATATAACAGAATTGAGTACACTGAAATTAAGATTGGGGAAATAATGTACCAGATGAATATACATTCATGTGTATAAAATTTTAGAACCCAAATGTAACGATTTGAAAGAATAATACTTTGCAGCTTTGTCTAAGTTATTTTCTTGGTCAAAGCAAAGCTTCTTTAAATTAATTAATTTTAAGGTGGATCATACCCTTTATTTTCACTCCTTACTCTTTTTCCTCTCACTAAACTTTGTGAACAAGTGAAGTGTTTGTTACATATATTTCAGCTTGTAACTGTGTGCCTTTATACTATTTTAAATAAACTGAAACATACTGGAATGTTATTACATGACATATTTTCAGTTCTTTTCTTTCTATTTTGGTATATGGCTTACTGTTCTATCAGTCTTGCCCTGTACATAATTTATCTCTTTTATTTATGTTGCTCCATAATATTTTGTATTTTGTTTGTGCATTCCTCTAGACTCAGCTTCTGGAAATTCAGTGAATAGTAAACAGGAAAAAGAGCACTAAATATATTTACATCTAAATCCATCAGAGTGAGCCTCTAGAGCACTGAAGAAAGTTATTTAAAAGAAACCATAGAAAATGGATTGGTCAGCCACAAAAGGACATTATTTAGCATGTTCTACTTTTTTTAAAAACAATTACTGTAGCCACAGAGCAATGAAACACTTTTCCTAATGTGCTGAAACTGAGTAATCATACCTAAGTTCTCTATATTCTGAAGTTTTCAAAAATAAAAATATAAGACCAACATGGATTGAGTAAAAATCCTAGTATTTGCTGACTGTTTAATGAGTTTTTGAAGGGAATATATTTAGCAGAAATAAGAACAGGAAGATTTGAAATGAAATTTTAAAAGAGTCACAGATGTACATATTACTAGATAAACTATATTAGCTTATAACCTATATAACCTTATAACCTAAACATTCACGTATATATCAAATATTGTCATGTCTAATGTATGGGAGGATGGTTGAAGATTGAGATATAATAAAAGCTTAAAAAACAGAATATAGCTTTTGCACAATGAGGTTGCCACGAGAGAACAGGTGTAGGGAAAGCCACCATTAAATCAAGCCAACATGGGAAAGGAAAAGACACATTAATATTGTCGTCATTGTATAAGTGGACTCTGGCAAGTCTACCACCACCGGCCATCTGATCTATGAATGAGATGGCATTGACAAAAGAACCTTTGGAAAACTTGTGAAGGAGGCTGCTGAAAAAGGGAAGGTTTCTTCAAGTATGCCTGGGTCTTGGACAAGCTGAAAGCCAAGCGTGAGTGTGGTATCACCACCGACATCTCCATGTGGAAATTTGAGACCAGCAAGTATTATGTGACCACCATTGATGTCCCTGGACACAGAGACTTCATCTAAAACATGATTACAGGCTCATCTCAGGTGACTGTGCTGTCCTGATTGTTGCTGCTGGTGTTGGTGAATTCGAAGCTGGTATCTCCAAGAATGGGCAGACCCGTGGGTACGCCCTTCTGGCTTACACACCAGGTGTGAAACAACTAATTATTGGTGTTAACAAAATGGATTCATACCCACAACCAGAAGAGGTACAAGAAAATTGTTAAGGAAATCAGCACCTGCATTGAGAAAATCAGCTAGAACCCTGATACCATAGCTTTTGTGCCAATATCTGGTTGGAATGATGACAACATGCTGGAGCCAAGTGCTAGCATGCCTTGGTTCAAAGGATGGAGGGTCACTTGTAAAGATGGCAATGCCAGTGGAACCACACTGCTTGAAGCTTTGGATTGCATCCTTCCAAACCCACTCGCCCCACTGACAAGCCTTTGCTGCTGCCCCTCCAAGATGTCTACAAAATCGGTGGTATTGGCACTGTCTCTGTGGGCCGAGTGGAGACTCGTGTTCTCAAGCCCGGCACGGTGGTCACCTTTGCTCCAGTCAACATCACAACTGAAGTCAAGTCTGTTGAAATGCACATGAAGCTTTGAGTGAAGCTCTTCTTCGGGACAATGTGGGCTTCAACATCAAATGGCAAAAATGACCCACCAATGGAAGCAGCTGGTTTCACTGCTCAGGTAATTATCCTGAACCATCCTGGCCAGATCAGTGCTGGCTGTGCACCTATACTGGATTGTCACTCAGCTCACATTGCTTACAAGTTTGCTGAGCTGAAAGAAAAGATTGATCACTGGTCTGGTAAGGATCTGGAAGATGGGCCCAAGTTTTTGAAATCTGGTGATGCTGCCATTGTTGACATGGTTCCAGGCAAGCCCATGTGTGTCAAGAGCTTCTCTGACTACCCACTTCTGGGTCATTTTGCTGTTCATGACATAAGACAGACAGTTGCTGTGGGTATCATCAAAGTTGTGGACAAGAAGGCAGCGAGAGCTGGCAATGTCACCAAGTCTGCCCAGCAAGTTCAGAATGCTAAATGAAGATTATCCCTGCCACCTGCCACCCCAGTCCTAATCATCTGTGGAAGACCAGACTCAGAACTGTTTCTCCCAATTGGCCATTTAAGTTTAATAGTGAAAGACTGAACAATGCATCATAAAACATTCAGAAAGAAAGGAAAATGTTTTGTGGATCATTTTTTGTGTGTGCCAGTTTTTAAGCTATTGATTTTTAAAATCAATACTTTTTAATAGAAACAACTTGACCAAAAATCTATCACAGAATTTTGAAACCCATTAAAACAATGTTTAATGAGAGGAAAAAAAAAGAAAAAAAAAAAGAAGAATGTAATTTGAGATGAAAGACATTATTTATTTAAAATATTTTAAAGCCATTTGGAAAGAAAGTACATATTCTGATTAACTTCTTGCTGTGTTTAAGCTTTCCACTGAAAGAATAAAGAACATATAACTTTTAAAAGGAATCTAGAATAAAAAAATAATTGGAATAAGATTAATGAAAAAGAATCTTATAATAATTCAATACTAGTAATTCAGGTTAAAAGATCTCAAAACTCAATAGATCAAAAACATGTAATTAGATATTAGAGATAGATACAAAATATTAATAAAATAAAAAATTAATATGCTTATGATATTAAAGGTATTATTTGGCTAAAATGTAAAATCTAATTTAAAAATTCGTATAGTAAGTTATTCTTCAAAAGCAGTCCACGGAAGTAAAACATGATGAAAATAAATAAAGAAAAAATCAATAGAAGAAATGTAGAACTATGGAATAGAAGCATGACTTTAATCAAACTATAAATCATTGCACATAGTAATAAGAAAACGAACATCTTTGCAAATGTATGTTAATTGCTTTTAAAATGTCTCCATTTACTTGAACTTCTAACTCATACTGAAGGCATGTGTCACAATAATTACAGTTTTGGACTTCAATGCAGTCCAGTTAGGAAGAAATAATTAAAATAAAAATGGGAAATACAGATAAAGAGGGAGATTGCAAACTATCTTGTGTCATGTGAAAATATTATAAATCAAAATGAGTGAAAAGTTCTGCTCATAGGGAATTAATCAATCTTTCATTATAGAAAGAAAACAGTTGAAAATTAAAAGTGAAGACGAATAGACACTAACAAAATGCCAGAAAATATTAAAGATGAGAATAAAATTGATGTGCAAAAATTATATAGAGAGAAATAAAGCCTAAGGCCCTGGGAAAATCCTAATGAAATATATACATCCTTGGGATTGAACAAGGAAGTAAAGATTAGAGATATAAATAGTCTTGTATTTGGAGGGGATCACAGATTAAACCCAGAGAGTGCCAGAATGTATTGCAATAATTTTTTTTTTTTTGACAGGGTATCACTATGTGACAGGGCCCACATTCACAGAGATCCTCCTGCTTCCTGCCTCCCTAGGGCTGGGATTACAGGCGCACGCCACCACGCCTGGACTATATTGCAATAAATATGAAAAGTTGATACAACAGACTCCTAAAAGTACAACTTCCCAGAAATCACACAAATAACAGAAAATTGGCAACCTATGCAACTGTTAAAATTCATAGGTTTTGTCCTCCCTCACTGAAACTTCCAGGCCTGGAAAAAATTACTGATACATTTTAAGCATCTAAGAAACATTCATAACTGTTGAATGAAGTTCTCCAGAAAATGGGAAAAGAGAAGACACTTCTAACTCATTCCACAGCTCACAGTTATTTCCTAAACCATGGAGAAAATTAAAAGCAAACTGCATATGAGTAGTATATAAAACAAAACAAAATGAAACAATAAGAAGCACAGAATATTAGGAAGAAATTAAGTCTAACTGTACACAAAGAAACAAAGATTATTACTAAAAGGATTAGTTTTCTGTATTAACTGGTATAAGGAAATTACATGTTCATGCCAATAGATAAATAAAAGTTGTTTCATCAAAATAATAATGACTTCTTATAAATTTCCAAAAGTAATTCTGTTAACAAGCAGGAAATAAAGAATACCAGCTTCCTTAGGGATAAATAATATCTGAACAAAGAAAAAGAAATGCAGATAGCATGCTTAATGAAGAGGTATTGGGAATGCTGCCTTAAAGATCATAGCCAAGCCGGGCGTGGTGGCGCAGGCCTGTAATCCCAGCACTCGGGAGGCTGAGGCAGCAGGATTGTTGTGAGTTCGAGACCAGCCTGAGCTACAAAGTGAGCTTAAGGCCAGCCTGAACTGCATAGTGAGACCCTGTCTCAAAAAGACAAAAAAAAAAAAAAAAAAAAAAAAAAAAAAAAAAGATCATAGCCAAGGGACTGGGAGATGGCTCAGTAGGACGAGCGCTTCCCTGGTAAGTGCAAGGCTCTGAGTTCAATCCCTGGTTCCACCAAAAACAAGATAAGTCCCAAATGCCAAAAGTTGAAGGTGTTATGGGAAAGTCCTGGTAGCCCTTTAAGATCATAGCCAAGATACATATGTATATTATTAGTATATTTTGATTTTAAAATAAAATTTCCAGCCGAGTGAGGTGGCACATGCTTGTGGTACTGTGGACTGAACTCAGGACCTTACACTTCCCAGGCAAGCACTTATTCTACTGAACTATCACTCCAGCCTTACCTCTTTTTTTGATGTTATCTTGCTCATTCTTTTTCTTGTTTAGTCTTCTCAGTGATATGTCTGGATTAGTATTTACTAATAATTTCCTTATTTTTTTGTATGTTTAGGGAACAGCCTATAGGGTGTTCAGGGTCTCACTACTAGATCAGACTCGTATTGATCCTCCTGTTTATAGCCTCCCAAGTGCTGGAATTACAGGCATGCATCACCACATCCAGTCTTAGTTGCTGACTCAGTGTGCCCCAGGGGCGTGGCCAGCATGGCAGGCCTGGGGATCGAAACCCCCGGCCCTTGCTCCTGCTTGCAGGCTCTTTAATCCGCTGAGCTATTTGGCCAGCCCTAGTAATCTACTCTTATTCCTTCCTTACATTTTTCTCTTCCTTTGTTTATCCCACTGAATAGTTTTCAAGTTTTGCTTTTCTTTTCTTTTGAGATGGGATTTCGCTATATAGTGAGACTCTCCTTGAATTCCCTTTGCATACCCCAGGCTGGCCTGCAGCTCACTGAATTCCTCATGCCTCAGCCTCCTAAGTGGAGGCATGAGCCACCTCACCTAGCAAGTTTTGAAATTTTTCAATCTCTGGTTCCACAACTTTCCATCATTACTAATGTAACTAGTAAACTTAAAACTCCTGGATAAATAGTTAACTTTATGTAGTTACTGTTGAATATTTTGGTTATTATTTCATTTAATTACTATTTCCTGCTGGTCAATAGTAAATCAATGATTGATTTGGTTTGTCTTAGTATTTGTGCTATAATTACTTATTTGTATTATTACTATAATTGATGCTGATTTTACAACTATAGCCAAAGTGTGGCACATCTAGTGGAGTTCTTGAAACTCCTGGAGTGGAGGATAGTGGAAGATGAAGAAACGAAGACAAGAGTCAGAATGCTGAGGTCAGGTGGAAGTCTCTGTCTGCATGGGAGAAAAGGATCTGCTCGATAAATGCAGGGCATTTGCTTACGCACTTGAGAGGCAATTGTTAGTTCCAACTCCTCTGCCTAGCAACTTGATTATTTACCTCATCTCAGGGCTCCTTGCCTTCTTGGAGCTGACATAGCTTGCCCCAGTGCCTCCCCTGGGTGCTCTTTGCTTCTGATCATCCCTCAGTTCCAGCTGCTTCCCACATCTCCCCCATTTTAGTTTTATAGCTGCAAGTGATGGGGGCGGGGAGTCAGTGGAAGTTGTAAGGGTTGTGTTTGGAACACTGCAGAAACTGTCTCATTGTTGAACAAATTCTCTTCTCTTTTCTGCTCTGCTCTGCTCTTCTTCTCCTGCTTTCCCTTCCTCACCCATCTCTTCTGGTATGAACTCTTGACCTCATACTTGTCAGATAGGCACTGTGCTACTGAACTGTGTTCCAGGCTCACCTTTCATTCTGAGTAAACTTACTCATTTGGGTTAAAGCTTTTCAGTGCAAGGATTATAGGTCCCTGCATTCAGCAATTTAATCCTGTATAGTCCACTAATGCATAACAGTAGGCAGTTACCAGTATAACTGGCAAATGTGAGAAGGTTTTAATGATCTGAGTATTTTCTATAGAAAACAATTACTAAGGCATTCTTTTAATCATCTTTTGGTTGTATTTTTCTGATTTAAGGACATGTTAAGGTAAGGTAAGGTAAGAATTAATCTATTTTTTGGTATCTATCGAGGTCAGTTAAGTCTCCTTCAGACGTACCTTGATTCCACTATCAGTATCAACTGTCTTGACAAGAAACAGCAATTCCATGACCAAACTGCTTTTTCTGAAGTTTTGCAAGACATTTCCCCCTGAGTGACTCTCGTTAGGCACACCATATACTGTAGATATTTTTCTCCCTTGGTCAGAAGATTGAGGACTCACCAAGATGTAGGATGTCACTACAGAGGTTCTCTTCTGTCCTGAATCTTCATTGAACTTGAAGGGTTAGGGGACCAGGGCTATAGCTCAGTGGCTTAAGTACCAGCCTGAACTTGAAAGGTCAGAGCCAAAATATTCACTATCATCCTAGCTGATCCATCTTTATAGTGTCTAATCTCCAAACCTTAATTGTTGAACATCCAGAAAAAAAGATTAATGATTTTACATGGCAGTGGGAGCAGTGAAATTAACTATTATAAATTTATATGAATATCAAGCACCACAACATAGAAAATTTAACCATTATTTCCTACCAATCATCGATGTTCTAGTAGTTGACTCCCTATTAAATGTTCATAAATAACAATTACATAGTTCTATGCAGAAAAGTAAAATCAAAAGCCATACATAATGGCCTAAGTAGACAATTATAATGACTTTATTTATGTATTTGGTACAGCTCACACTCATAGGGATCCTCCCATTTTCAGCCTCCCCAGTGCTGGGATTATAAGTGTGCACCACCATACCTGGACTTGGTCCCCCACTCAGCATGCCCCGGTGGTGGGGCCAACACTGCATGTGAGACTGGGGATCAGACCTTGTCCCTGAGCTTGCCAAAGTAGGCGTTTGGTCCACTGAGCTATCTGTCCAGCCCATAATGACACTTTCGTGTCATATACATTCTTTTGAAATGTTTACTGAAGTTTTTCAAATTATAAGATTACACACACCATCGTCAGAGCCTGGACACACTACATTCTGGGAGCCTTCCTGAGCTGTGGGCTGCCTTACCCTGCCTGCAACTTTGGAAGCTTCAAAAACCTCAAAACAAGGGAGCACAAGGTACTTTCCGATGAACGGCCAACTCAGAGCTCTAATTTCATCTGTGACTTACTGATTTTTCAGGAAAGTGTTATTTAATTTCTATTTTTATGGATCTTTTTTGATTTCTTCAAAAATTTTGAGTTTTGCTTCAATAATATGGTCAAATTTGCATGGGATAATTTAAGTACCTTTGCATTTACTTAAGCATGTTCTATGTGCTAGTATATGGTCTATTTTGGCGTATGTAAGAATGTATATTTTGATGTTGTTGGGTGGATAATGTTTTAAAAGTCTACCGAATCCATTTTTTCACAAGTTTGGTTTGATTCTGTCATCTCTTTGCTGATTTTTTTTATCTTGTTGATCTATCTCTTTGTGACAGTGTGGTATTAAATTTCCCATTACAATTGTGTTATTGTTCATTTGATTTTCATGTCTGTTAATATTTGTGTTACATAGTTTTGTGCTCCTACATTGGGTCTATGTGTATTCATGATTGTTATCTCTTCCTCTTGCAGTTTTCCATAACAAGTATGAAGTGACATTCTTTATGTCTTTGATCATGCTTCATTTGAAGTTCACAGTTTTAGCCACCAGAATAGCTTACCCTTGCTTTTTGCTGGGCTCCTGTTGCATTGAATATTGTTTTCCATCCTTTGCCTATCATTCTGTGAATTTCCTTTTGAGTTAAATGTGTTTCTTGTTTTTGTTTCTTGATCCACTCTGCAAGTTGCTTCATTAAATTGGTGAAATGAGCCCATGTACATTGATGGTTATAACAGCTATGTAGTGGCTTATCTTTTCTCATATTTCCTGCTGTAAGTTTCCTAATTTTCTCCTCTGTTTAACTGCTTGCTTAGCTTGCTGGTTCTTTTTATTATTGTTCTCAAATTTGTGCTCACTTTTATCTCCATCTAGATCATATTTCAGTACTTTTTGTAAGGTTGGTTTGGTAGTCATGAATTTCTTCTTTTCTTTTTTTGTCATGGAAGTATCTTATTTCTCCATTAATTTTAATTTTGAAATATAGTTTTCAGGGTACAACAATCTCAGTTGGAATTTGTTTTCTTTTGGTACCTGAAATATTTCCCTCCAAACTCCTCTTAACTTCATGGTTTGTGTCAAAAAGTCTCCGGTGATTCTGATGGACTTTCGAGTATACGTGATCTGGTTCTCTTCTCTAACAGCTTTCAGTATTCTGGGTTGTTGTTGTTGCTGCTGCTGCTTTTTGCTTAATTTATTGGAACTTGATTAATATGTGTCTGGGTGAATATTTATTTTGATTATGAATAATTGGATTTCTATATGCCTCACTTAACTGTATGACAGATTTTTTTCCCATGCTTGGGAATTTTCTGCTACTTTTTCTGAAAACAGTCTTTTTTGTATCATTTGTGTTGCCTCCTCCTGTTTCATTAACATCTACCAGTTTAAAGTTGCTTTTCTGTACATCATCTTGTAGCTATGGAATTGTTATTTCCTGGTTTCTTGTTACTTTAAAGAGATTTTTCCTTTTGTAATCATGAGCTGCAGTGCTGGTCTCAAGGTCTGAAAATCTATTGTCAGTTTTTCAACTGGTTTTGACAGCTTTCAATGGAATATTTAATTTCCTGGAGACCTTTTCAAACTTGTTTCTTCTTGTACTATTCACTGAACATTTTCATCTTTTTTCTATTTTCTGTTTATCATGTCTTCTTTAGATGAACTTAGCAATTCTTTCATGATTGTTGTCATTTATTTTTATCTGAGAGATTATTTCTGATCTTATTTCTTCTGTAGCCAGATGGAGCTGTTTCTTTACCTCAGTTGCTATCGTTTCAGAAAATTCAGGGTGTGACTTCCGAGTTCTTCTATGTCTTCACCTCCTTAACTTGCACTGAGTTGGCCGTTCATCGGAAAGTACCTTTTGCTCCCTTGTTTTGAGGTTTTTGAAGCTTCCAATGGATGCAAGTATAGACCATACTGATGAGTAAAATAAATCAGCTTTCCATGTGTAAGCATAGTATTGTTTCTTAGTGTAAGAACCTGAAAGAGTAAATAAACTACAAAAGGTACAATAAATACTGTGAAAGGGAAAGAAACTGTTCAAAAAGAAGGAACAACTGGAATGAAAGAAAAAAGAAAAATGGAAATTGGTATATATTAAAAGGAGCAGTTAATGCTTAAATTTTTATGTTCTTATTTTCAATTTTTTATAATTTTTTGACAATTTTGCATGCTTATCTTGTGTTATCTTAACAACTAATTTGAAAAGACCACTGTATAATATCACAACTATTGTTGTATTCCTATCATGTTGCTTAGTGAAATTCTGTATAATTTTTTTTATTATCCTATTCTCTTTAAAAATAAAAAGTAAAAACAATAAGTAAAATCAAGCATTTCAGAAAAATTATAAAAATCATAAATTCAGTCATGATCAAACTCTGTAATATTTTAGTCTGAGTTCAAATCCAAGTCTAATTAGGCTAACCACCTGTCCTTCATTGCCCAAAATTGTGCAGATTTATGCCTCTAAAATTGGGACAGTTATGAATGGAATATTTAGAATTTATCCTGTGAGACTACCCCTCGTTAGATGATAAGTATATAGCCCTTTTTTCTAGAAGTTATTGCTAAGAATTGATCATAGATCATTATGAGCAGTGTCCTTCCTTGGTAGACTTATCCTTTAAAAACATGATTTTTTTCACAATTTATTTTAATTTTCCCTCTTTATGTATCAAAGTTTTGCAGAACTTAACTCCCACATGTGTTAAATTTCCTGTCAGAACTTCTATTTTGAAGCAAAATAAGAGTTTTAGTCAGTTACTCCACCTAGTATGCTAAGAAGCTTTCACCTTTTTTGACATCTAATGCAATGTCACTGAGGAAAAAACATTGTGGCATTGTGTGGACTGTATAATGTTCAGCTTCCTCTAAATATAATGGCATATCCACAGAATGTGCATTACACAAGATTTTGTTAGTATTATTGACTGGTGATCTCACATTGGGTTTGCATCAACCTCCCATCACAGTTAGCTGGAGCACAAAAGAAAGGCAAGGGTCTGAATCAGAAAGAGGTCTATCACTACAAATAATACCTGTTTTACATTTTAGTAGGTCTGTGTATTTGAATGCATAAATACATTTAATACTACATGAGATTAATGACAATTATCGTAGTCATATGGAAGCTTTTGTTTTGTAACTTAGTTTTGTATTAGAGCACGTCTAAATGAGAAAACCTGTAGTTTCATTTTTAGAAGACCTAAACTTTTGATGATCAATGTAAACAATCAAAATAATAATGTAAATACATCACAATGATATTGTAGGGGTCAGAGATACAGCTCAGTGGTCTAAGTGCCTGCCAGGCAAATGCAAGGCCCTGATCTGATTCCTGGTATCCCATGCCATGCTGGCCCCTTGCTGTGCTGACCACTGAAACTGGGCATGGTAAGTTCAGTGCTGTGGACGCTGAGACAGGAGGAACCCTGTGAGTCCAAGCTGTGTAGCAAGACCCTGTACCAACTATATTCTATATACTACAAAGTATTATATAGTATTTTATTGGGATATCTTCCATAAGTCTATGGAGATTATTGGGGTCTCCCATTAATGAATAAGGAATAAGAACCGGTTAATGTTTCCAGTCAGTTGCTTCCTTATCCCTCAATTGCAGTACTGCCTAACAATCTCCCTTTACCCTATAAGGGATTTTTGTTTGCATATCTTGACAATTTTTTGATGAATCATGGAAACCAAATTTGATATAATTTTGAACAGCTGGCATCGCAGGTGAAAGCATGTTTTTTGATCTATAAACCAAATTAAATTATGAAAACATGGCCCAAAAATGTAAAAGATGAAGGAAAAGAGAAAAATTGTTCAACATAAATAAACAAAACAGCTGTTCAGAGGATAAATGGACACATATACACAGCTTGTGATATTGTGACATCTTACAACATCAGAGTACATTCAAATAGAATTTTTAGCAAATTGGATTAAAATAATTATTTTAAAATTTTATGAATGTGTAATTATATATAGGCTTTTTGTAGGACACTTAGCAGAGATTTCTTAAAAGAAGAATTTGGAAGAGACAAATTCTTCTATCTATATTTAATATATATTCTTTTGTGTTTTATTTTGTCTTAAAAATACTGGTAACTATCATGTCCCTTCATTTCACATGGCTTTCAGCTTAGTTATGTCTATACACTCTATCACCTACTCAGACTCTCAGTTCCCATGTTTGGTTGCCATCTCCTTAGAATCCTGGCTAAATTTCTTTAACTGGACTCAGGCTGAGTCTAGCCCCATCTTTTACTGTCAGCTGTGCTGCAGTCTCTAAGAATCATTGCCACAGATCTGAGCACAGCTTTTTGAGAAGCAAAACCAACTCCTTATTTAGGCCTGGGTTGATGGTACAGCTAGACATCATATTATAGTTCCTAGAAAGGCCATTCATTGTTCTCCAGAAAGACACACACTTAAGCTTGACCTCAACTGAGTAGTGGCGTGGATTCCTTCCATTGTCCACAGAAGATATTTCCAAAGGAATCTTCCCAAATTTTGTTCTTTTACCTGATTGAATCATCTTTCTGCTGTTGTAATTCGACCTCTAGTAGAATTTAAAAAGTTAATATATACTTACAAGTGAGATACAAATTTTATATGGAAAGATTCCCATTTCTGTTTTCTTTAACTGAAATTTGAGCATACAGTGAGTATGTCCAAGTCCTTGACCCTGAGGATTATAAGGAATTCATGTGGTATAAGAAATATGAAACATTTTACAAAACATTTGGAAGCCAGCACTCATATAGGCTCCACTCTCAGGGTTAGGTGTATGTGGGCAGAAGGGTTCTTGGAGGTTGGCACTGTGGGCCCTGGCTCCATTGCTGCCTGGCAAATGGTGGACTATGGAGTCTTGTGGGCATCACAGCCACTGGGGGTGGCCACAGCAGCAAGGCCAGGTGAGGGTGTCACTTTCCTGTCACTGCCACTCATCTTCTTGCTTCCTCACCTGCAGGCCAGAAAGCTTCCAGCTGTTGAACACAGTGTGCATGCCATGGTGTGAGAGGGCCAGAAATTTAAAGCTTCAGAAAAGCTAGGTCGGGGTTCATGTCAAAGAATTTAGGAGGGGCGCCAGCCAAGCTATCACCCCTCCACTTGCCCATCATGACCTAACATTGGCAGGTACATACCAGTTCTGTGGCATGGACCTCCTGGCTTCTGTGGCATTGAATCTCACCTGTGACACTGAGCCAGGAGCATCTCAGGGAAGCTCTATGTGCTGTAGCACTCCCACTGTTTGGCAGAGCTTGAACAGGTCCCTCTGGAAATTTCCCAGAAGTTTCCACGTCAATTTTGGATTTACACTCACTTCCCCAAAGTTATCCTTGTCTACAATGTACAGATACTAGAAAATTTTTTAAAAGGACAGATAGTGACTGCACTGCACTTACAGATGCAGGGAAGCAATTGCAGACAAAATGTTCCAGTAGCCTATTGGTTGTAGGCTACTGAAGCCTCCTTATGACATTTATTTGCATTTTCAAAGGTTGATTGTTGAATAATTCAAGAATGACTCTACTCCATGAAGGGTGGAAGTCTCAGTCTATGATGCTGCAAAAATTTTCTAAACTGAGAAATTAGAAATAGCTTCTTGTAGTGCAGTTAACATCACCCGGATCCCAGGACAGTGAAAGACCAGTAGTCAGCCTTGTTCAGAGAACATCACTGAATAGACAGATTTCTGTCTCTGTAGCTCCTTTCTTATCCTACTGAGCAAAGCTGGATGGTTTAATGTATACTGGAGGCCAGGGGTTCTGCAAACTTTTTTCTTCTTGGGACTCTATTTTATTTTATTTTTTTTGTATTTTAGGGAAGGATCTACAGGGTTTTCAAATCTGACCTCATTACTAGATCAGATTTGTAGTGATCTGCCTGTTTATAGCCTCCCAAGAGCTGGAATTTCAGGTCCTTGCCACCATGCCCAGACTCAATTGTCCTCTCAGCGTGTCCCAGGAGGACCTTGAACAGAAGGACCAGTGATTCTTAATTTTAAAATAATGTTCCAAGCCAAATTCTCTGTGATAGTCTCAACAAAGTATGATTATTGAGACACTCTCTGATCCAAGGCAAGAAGAAAGGTAAGCATAGGAATCAATGATATGGCAAACATTTCCATATACATTTGTTCTTGAAAAACTGACCATATTTTACACCAGAGAATAGGATCAAATTGGTGATATAAATGCACTTATCTCCCTTTTCCACACACAACTAGAGGTGTCTTCTCATCTACTGATGTTGCTTTG
Organism: Ctenomys sociabilis; assembly: GCA_004027165.1. NCBI lineage: Eukaryota > Metazoa > Chordata > Mammalia > Rodentia > Ctenomyidae > Ctenomys > Ctenomys sociabilis. The sequence goes on along the minus strand of PVKA01031370.1, from coordinate 5,418 downwards.
TACCCCAAGTCATTGTTTAGCTGTCAAAATGACATGTCAAGCTCAGATCTCACAATTCCTGGGGAGAAGAATGATGAAGGTGAAGTAAAGGAGACAAGATTCAGAAAGCAAGTGCCAGCCAAATAGCTCAGGGGATTTAAGAGCCTGCTTATGCAGATGCAGGAGTCAGGATTTCAAGCCCCCAGGCCTGCTGTGCTGGCCCTACCCCCCACCCAGGCACGCTGAGAGCCTGATTGAGACTGGGCATAGTGGCATGTGTCTGTATCCCAGCTTTTGGGAGGCAGTTAACAGGCGGATCATTATGAGTCCAATCTATGCAGTGAGATCCTGTGCACCCTGTCCTAAATACAAAAAAAAAAAAAAAAAAAAAAAAAAAGAAATTCAGAATGCAGAAAATTGGACCTGTCTTTCTGGACCTCTAGAGATTTAGCACATTTATTTTTGTACTTGTGAGATTACTATTATCTGAGAAAACCCTTCTGCCTAGCAACTTGGTTGTTTAAGGGAACCTTTCTTTCTCAGTGGCTCATCACAGGTGCTTCACAGGTAGACTTGATCTCCAACTTCAGCTGCTCCCCACAAAGTTGGCAGAGCAGTTGCTGAGAATCCAATCTATAATTGTCTAGGGATTATGAACAGCACTGCGGCAATTCTAGAACTGAATACTTGGCCAAATACGTTGCAACTTTCTATCTCAAATAAAAAAAGGTGGCTGGATCCCAGAACAGTGAAGACTAGTAGTCAGCCATGTTCAGAGAACATCACTGAATAGTAGATGTCAACCACAGAAGTCTCAAAGTTAGAAACAAAGTTGTCCTCTACATTAAACTCACAGACTTTAACAAGAAAAAGACAGACAGAAATGCAAATAGACACTTCAACATAATCACTCTTGAAACTCCCACTCCTACAAACCCAATCTATGGGCATCTAAAGGATGAACCACAAAAGAATGACAGTTAAATTATTCAAAATGGCATCAGAGAATTTGAAAGAACTTTGGGATACTCTGGGCAGCCTGCGGGGCTCTGGGACAAACTCTAAACATTGTCAACACCTGTGTGCTGGTATGGAGCTTCTGCTGCTGACAGTTCAAAATCTTAAGACCTTAGGAAGACTCCTAAAGGCCTGAAGAATTCAGGAAATCTGTGATCAGTGGACACGATACATACAAGTGCAGAGCTTCCCTGGCCCCATTTAAGACCTTTTGTGGACTGTTGGCAGCCTGCAAGACTCTAGTACACTCTGACCTTCATTAGCTCCCAGCATGCAGTTGAGGAGCTTCGGCTGGTGCCAGCCTAAACTTTTAAGAACATAGGAGAACACTGAGTGGTCTATGGGACACAGGAAGGTGCCATCTGTGGATCCAACATGTGCAGGTGTGGAACTTTCCTGGAGCCATTTAAGAACTTTGGTGGGACTCTGTCCGGGTGATTACTGGGAGCTTCGAAAATGCCAAAATGCAAGAGCAAAGACAGGCTCAATACTCTAGCCCACCGAGAACAAATCCAGGAGACAAAGACACAAAAGAACTTGGAAATCACACACCTGAAGTCTCTGAAATAGTAGCAACTGAAGTAAAGAAACACGTTCTTCAGGCTATAGAAGTAAGATGAGCAATAATCTCTCAAGGCCAAAAAGAAACTATAATCATGAAAACATTGCTCACACAGCTAAAGAAGACAGACAGAAAAATAGAGGAGAACAGAAAAGTGAGGGAAACACTGAACAAACATTACAGGAAAGAATTAGAGTGCATAAAACAGATTCAAACAGATATCTAGGAAATTAAAACTGCATTGAAAGCTGGTAAAACTGCTTGAATGAAACTGATAGACATTCAGACCTCAAAGACAGTGTTGCAGCTAATGAACATGAAATAAAACGATCTCTTAAAACTAACAAGGAACCAGGAAATTACAGTTCAGCAACTACAACATAATGCAAATATATATAAATGTGTGTGTGTGTGTGTGTGTGTGTGTGAATGAAGCAGCGGGAGATAGCACCAATGACATGAAAAAATTATTTGTAGTAGTAGAAGCACAAAAGTTCTGAAACATGAGAAAAGAACCTGACATACTGATAAGCAAGGCATACAGAGCTTCACACAGCCATAGTCACTATAAATCTATACCTAGACACATAGTAATCAAGATCTCAAAATTTCAGCAAAAGAATACAATATTAAAAGCTGCTAGAGAGAAGAAACGGATCACCCACAATGGATAGCCCATCAGAATCACGGCAGATTTCTCAACATAAACCATCAAATCAAGAAGTGCTTGGAGTGAAGTATTTCAGGTTCTAAAAGAAAACAATTTCCTCTCTAGATTGATGTATCCTGCAAAATTATCTATCATCTTCAATGGCAAAATAAGATCTTTCCATGACAAGAACAATTGACCAAATTCATGACCACCAAGCCAACCCTATAAAGAGTACTGACAGATATGCTGACAGAGCAAGTAATTAAAAAAGGTGAAAGTATGGAAGCTATGCCAGGAAAGTGACAGGACAAAGATAAGGTAATATGTATCAGTTATAACCATCAATGTAAATGGCCTCAGTTGACCAATCAAAAGAAACAGACTAGTGGAGAGGATTAAGAAACAAAACCCAACAGTATATCTCCTATGAGAAACACATTTAACAGAAAAGGAAATTCACAGACTGAAAGTCGAAGAATAGAACGCAATTCTCCATGTCAAAGGAAATCAGAAAAAAGCAGAGGTAGATATCCTGGTTATTGACAATATTGACTTCTTACCAAAAAATCATCCAAAGAGATAAAGAAGGTACTTTCATACTTGTTAAGGGAGAACAGTGAGAAAAAAAAGAAATAACAATTATAAATATGTATGATCCAATTCAGGAACACCTTCTATGTAAGACTAATTTTAACAGACATAAGAAGTTAAGTGAGCACTAATACAATAGGAATTTGGGAAGCCAGACAATTACAAAGATTAGAGCACAAATTAATGCAATGGAAGTAAAGAAAAGAATACAAAGAATAAATGAATCAAAGAGTAGGGTTTGGAAACAATAAATAAATTTAATAAGCCCCTAGCCATCTTAATAAGCAAAAGAAAAAAAATCCCAAATTCATGCAGTAAATAATGAAAAAGTGGAAATAACTACAGACCCTAGAGAAATGCAGATTATCATTAATACCTACTGGCAAAATCTTTCCTCTCACAGGATAGAAAGCACAGAGGAAATGGACAGTTTCCTACATACATATGAAATACTAATGCTGACTCAGGAAGATACACAAACTCTGAATAACCCAATAATGGGAAATGAAGTCGAAAATGTAATAATAAATCTACCAACAAGAAAATCGCAGGACCTGGTGGATTCACAGAAGAATTCTAAAAGAAAACTAGAGAAGATTTAATGTCAAAATTAATGCTAACCATCACTGCATTCCTGGAATGGATGCCACTTGTTCATAATGTTCTTGATGATTTGCTGCATTCTGCTTGATAGTATTATATTAAGGAGTTTTGCATCTGTATTCATTGGAAAAATTGGAATGTAGTTCTCTCAAACATACTCTTAGAGACAAGTAATTACTCTGATTCCAAAACCAAAGAAAGATCCATCTTAGAATTGCTTCCCTTTCAATTTTTTTCAAGAGTTTGAGAAAAGTTGGCATTAAAGCTGTCTTCTTTGGGTTTTGGGCTTGGCTTGCTCTTCTTTTTCTAGGAACTTGAGGTGCAGCATAAGATCACTGTGAGCAGATAGTATGCATGGGATAATTTCAGTTACTCTTCATTTACTTAAGAGTGTGCTGTGTGCTAGTATATGGTCTATTTTGGAGAATGTCCCCTGTGCAACTGAGAAGAATGTGTATCCTGTTGTTGCTGATGAAACACTCTACAAATGTCTACAAAGTAAATTCCTTCACAAGTTCAGTTTAATTCTGTTATTTCTGTGCTGATTTTTGGGCTAGTTGATCTATTATCTGTGACAGTGCCACATTAAAGTCACCCATTACTATTATATTATTACTCATTTGACTTTTCATGTCTGCTAAAATTTGTCTTATGTAGGAAGTTGCTCCTGCATTGGGTCATATACATGCATAATTGTTATCTCTTCCTCTTGCTATTTTCCCTTAACAAGCATGAAGTTACCTTCTTTATCTCTTTGCATGATTTTTGGTTTCAGGGAGGTTTATAATTTGTTTTGGTTGCCAAGGACCAAACCTTTATTAAACTGAACTTGTGAAGGAATTGACTTTGCAGACCTTTATAGAGTGTTTCACCCAGAAACAACAAAGCATACATTCTTTTCAGTTGCACAGGGGACATTCTCCAAAATAGACCATACACTAGCACACAGAGCACTGTTTCATAAATGAAGAGCAACTGAAATTATCTCATGCATACTATCTGCTCACAGTGCAATGGAACAGGAACTTATCGAGAAAAGAAATTCCAAAATGTTTTTGATGCGGAGGACCAAACCCAGAAAGCTAGGGAGGCATTCTAAAACTGAACTAAATCCCCAGCCCCTGAGTTTTGGTTTGAAGTTTATATTTTCAGCAATCAAGATACTTATCCCTTCTTTTTCTGATTTCTTCTGGCATGGAGGATTGCATTCTATCCTTTGACTTTCAGTCTGTGAATTTCCTCTTGCATTACATGTATTTCTTATATGAGGTACATTGTTGAATTTTGTTTCTTTTTGTTTTCTTTATTTTTTTGTGGTATCAGGGATTGAACTCAGAACCTTGTGCTTGCCAGGCAAGCACTTATTCCACTGAGCTATCGCCCCAGGCCCTGGCTTTTGTTTCTTAATCCCCACTACTAATCTGTTTCTTTTGATTGGTCAACTGAGGCCATTTACATTGATGGTTATAACTGATACATATTACCTTATCTTTGTCCTGTCACTTTCCTGGCATAGCTTCCATACTTTCACCTTTTTAAATTACTTGCTCTGTCAGCATATCTGTCAGTACTCTTTATAGGGTTGGCTTGGTGGTCATGAGTTTGGTCAATTGTTCTTGTCATGGAAAGATCTTATTTTGCCATTGAAGATGATAGATAATTTTGCAGGATACATCAATCTAGAGAGGAAATTGTTTTCTTTTAGAACCTGAAATACTTCACTCCAAGCACTTCTTGATTTGATGGTTTATGTTGAGAAATCTGCTGTGATTCTGATGGGCTTTCCATTGTGGGTGATCCGTTTCTTCTCTCTAGCAGCTTTTAATATTGTATTCTTTTGCTGAAATTTTGAGATCTTGATTACTATGTGTCTAGGTACAGATTTATAGTGACTACGGCTGTGTGAAGCTCTGTATGCCTTGTTTATCAGTATGTCAGGTTCTTTTCTCATGTTTCAGAACCTTTGTGCTTCTATTACTACAAATAATTTTTTCATGTCATTGGTGCTATCTCC
>PVKA01031369.1:0-26336 GCA_004027165.1 Ctenomys sociabilis | reverse complement strand
TTTTAATTCCATTATTCTCTTCTATTTCTTCTTCTGGTGATCAAGTTCATATCTCCAAGACTCAGATTTGTTGCAAGCTCTCTATGGCTCTTTCAAGCTTGATTCAGTTTTCTTTGTGAAATATAGCATGGTTTCACTAATGATCAGCTTAATGCATTATCTGACAATGATACATAATTCTGCAATTTGAAATGTGTATGCAAACTTGTCCCATTCTATGAAATGCAAGAATGCTTTTCATCACAATTCTCTAATATTCCATAATTATGTTGATATACACAGATTACATATTTTCCTATTATTATTGGCTAATAAGTTACATTGCAACTTAAATATAACACCATATGATAGCAGAATAATTATGATTGAATATAAAAGTCCTATAAGGAAATATGTACATATTTCAGATGAATCAATTTTACATGAGATTCTAATTTTTTTTAGCTTTCTGTGAATATGCATGTAGTTTCAAATAAAGAACTTTAAAATAATCATATAAAATTGTGACACAATTTCAGACAACTGATTTCAATAATCTAGACAGAAATATTACTCTTAATGATAGCAGTGGTTAATAGTGACAACGTGAATATTTTCAAAAGCCCTAAACAAACATGCATAGCTTAGAAAAAGAAAGAAATAATATTAAACAGTCCTTATCCTCATTATCATGGATTGCTGTCAATGTTGTTTGAGGACTTAAGAAAATAAATGCACAGTTACCAGGCATGTTTATTGTTTTCAGGAAAATATTAAACCATTATCTTCCTAACATAGACTAAGGTAAGCCTAAATTACCTGGCTATTGATGATCCCTCAATGAAAACATGAATTAAGAATCACACTACAATAAAAGAAAATAATCAACAAATCTGAATAATGTGAATAACCATTACAAGCAAGATTTTACAAATTCCTCTTAGCTAAAGCAGATTTTAAGAATAAATAAGGCATTGCAAAGTGTTCTGATATGAGCAAAATACAAAACATAAATACCTAAATATCAGCAGTGTCCTGAGAAGGTAAAGTAAGTTATTTCAGAAGCTAAAAAGAATGATATACAATACTTGAGTTAGACAAAGACAAAGACCAAGAGTACATGAAATAATAAAGTCAGGGAGTGGAAGTAAACCTGCAAAAGGAGTTAATTTAGGGAGGTAAACAAGCTTAGCACACAGATAAAGAAAATACAGGAAATATAATAAAAATGATTGGATACATATGACACATCGTAAGAATATGAGTTTCTACAATAAAGTTGCTTGAAATATGTACATGACAATGATAAAAAGTACACCAGGACACCTATCATTGAATTTTGGTCATAGAAGTACAGTTGGACCTTAAAGAATCCAGGAATAAAAATGCAATCTAGTCACAACAAAAATGTAACAAATCAGAATGTTATCAGAATTTGGACATTATTACAGATGGTGTAAGATGAAGGAAAATAGCTTCTAAGTATATGAACAATGATTTGCCCTCTGTACCCACCAAATCAAATAACCTTTTAATTTCTGCTGTCAGTCAAAAGTCAAACTAGAATGAAGATATTTTGAGACACAAATGCAATGTTAAAACAATTCATTCACCAATTTTAAACAACTTGAGAATGTACACAAGAAACAAGTACAGAAAATGGAATATGAGAAATTAAAGAAAAAGAATTAAACACAATGTAAAGTGAATTTTCAAGATTTTCGCAATGGTAGCTATAAAAGAAACTATTATAGACTTGGGGAATGAATATAACTCAGTTGCACAGCACATGCCTAGCAAGCATATGGTCCTGAGTTTTATCTCCAGTATGCCCCCCTACAAAAAAAAAAAAAAAAAAAAAAAGCAAAAAACTATGTTGTGTCACAGATTTTAATTTTTTTAAAATTTGTTACAGGGTCTCACTATGTAGTTTAGACTCATAGCTATCCTCCTGTCTCAGTTTTCCCACCACTGGTATTTCAAGCATGCACCCCTAAGCTTGCTTACAGGGTAGCACAGCATGTGGTTCCAGGGATCAGAAGATTTTAATGTAGGATTTACAGCTTCAGAAAGCTGTTTTCTACATTAGAAAATGAAGAAAAATCAAATATCCTGTTAATTTTAAGTGTATTGCAATAAGATTTGGATTTTGCATACTTATACCTGGTAGTCTTAACAACTAATTTGAAGACAACTGTATGCAGTATAATAGCTATTATTTTGTTTAATGAAATTCTGTATTGTTTTTATGATTCTCTTTCAAAATAAAGAAATAGGGGCGGGGGAGATAGCTCAATAGAATAAGCACTTGCCTGTCAAGCAAAAGGTCCTGAGCTCAATCCCTGGTTGAGCCAAAACAATAAAAAATAAAAATAAAAAGATAGTTATGGAAAGCTTATATGTTCAAGGACAACCAAGACAATGTAACAAAAAAGAGGTCATTTTTAATTCCATAGAAAGTAAATTATTTAAAAAATTGACTAATGCATTTTTCTTAAAGAAAAATGCTATGATTTAAATAATTTCTAATGTATTTGTTGAAGGGAAGAAGATAAGGCTAAGCCTTCAAATTCAAAATTATAAAATCAGTAAATAATATAAATTTAGGAAAATATGTCATTTAGACCTATTGAAATAATAGTTAATAGCTGAAAAGCTATTCAAAGATAAGAATAAGTCAGGGAGAACAAGACAGGGGACATATAAATACTTTTCCTCTGAAAAAATATGAAACAATTTACTTTCAAACTTTTTGTGTACACACTTTAAATTAAAATATAATCAAATTAGAAACAAAAATGCATGTTGCACATTTGCAAAATGCTACTATGTGCATATACATTCTAAATGGCTGTCATTTTTTATTATTCTCTGTGAGGTTTCTGCATCCTTTCTATTTTGTTTTATGCAGTAAGAATTATATTTACAACATAAATTTGTGAGCAGGGTAGAGAGCTCAGTGGTGTAATAGATCTAGCAGTTATCTAATACATAGCCTGTGCTGCCTGCCAGGCACAACACTCAGGTTCAATCCCCCAATTTACATGCTGTACCGGCCCTGCTCTGAGTATGCTGCCAGTGACCCAAACAGAGCATGTGGCACAGACCTGTAATCCCAGCACTGAGGAGCTTGAATCAGGAGGATCATGGGTTCAACCTGTGTAGCAAGACCCTGTAGCAAATACATAAATAAATTTTAAAACATTAATTAAGTATAATTTGTTATGTTTGTCAAAATGCTTTGGTCCACAAAAAATAGTACATCTTATTCAATTAATTAATAGAATCCTATTTATAATTTTATAACCAATGAAAATCTTCCCTAGAGTTCCTAGATCTCCTAGTAGATGTAACTGCATGACTTTACTTTATTTATATATTTATTGCCTTTTAGGGAAAGGTCTGCAGGGTGTTCAGGGTCACACCCAGTCTCAATTGCCATCTCTGCACACTCTTGGCTTGGCGGGGCCAGGCCTCAAACACCTGGACTCTGCATCTTCTTGAAGGCTCTTTAATCTGCTGAGCTATTTGGCTGGCCCTGCATGACGTTATTTTATTTTTTTTTAATTTTATTCTTTTATTGTTATCATTAATTTTTATTGTTATTTTTCTATTCTGAATTTTAAAAGTCTTGTACATTTCCTTTTGTATTTATTTCTGCTTTTTGCTTGTTATACTAGGGAGACTATACGATATTTACACATGTGTGTCTGGTTTATTTCACTTATGAGTACATGTTCAAGTGGCATCCACTTCAGTATAAATGCTTCAAACTTATCATTCTTAATAGCTGAGTGATACTCCATTATATAGAAATACCACATCTTTTTCAACCATTTAACGTCATTTTGCCACACTGAAAAAGGGAGGGAGGAAATATTGTCATTGGCTTATTCCAAGTCACACTTCCCAGGGATGGCTGAATGGAAGTAAAACAATCAGGGAGTCTGCCAGCAACTCCAGGGAAAGCACAGCAAGGTTTCAGATAAACTTGACTAAAAAAAGGAGAGGTGAGTTCCACTTCTCTTGCTTATGTTATCACACAATCTCCCACATTACACAACTTCTTTGAGTTTTATGTATTTTTAAATGTTAACATGAATATATGAAATGTTAATTTTGTATACAACAGTGATCTATTGGGATTTAAATAACATAGATAATGATTACATGACATATTTCCAGAGTGACATGTTTTACATACCTATATGTATGTTAAATTAAATAGCAATATTAAGCTCATAAAAGGATTGCAACCAGGACTACAACCAGTAAATGAGCCAATTGTTGCTGCCTATCTCTAGATGTTCATATGACTAGTTACACAGTTTTTTCATTATTTAAACAGATTTGCTATAGACGTAAGATAGGATAACAATACAGGAAATAGCACTCAGTACTCTACATAAGTATCATTCATTCCCTGGCCATATGAAACATTATTTTAGATACCAGATATGTAGGATTTATATTATTTTGTGTTAAAGAGATATTTTGTAACAATATTTTTGCTTTTAGTAAAATAACTTCTAATGTTATTTAAAATACAAAGATCTAATTAGTAAGGCTTACTTGAGCTCATCATCTCCTATATAAAACTTCACACACACACACACACACACACACACACACACACACACACACAGTCACACATATGAACATTTACTTTACAAAAGATTTTAACTGGAAAAAATATTTTTATTTTTGCTGTTTTTATAATTTGATTTATAAAATATATCTAAAGTGAGTATTCTGTTTTCTTATCTCTAAACAAGAATCTATTTAGAAAATTCAGAATACCACAAAAAATGCATGACACGTCATGCTTGATTATCTTTGTCACATTGCCTTCTTCTTTGTCCTTAATGAGAACAATGTGCCTGAGATAACTGGGCATGACATATCATAGCACTTGGATTGCTGGAGTATAAACTCCAATGTGAATTCTTGAATTGGAAAAGAAGAAAGTGACAGTGAACTAAAGTGTAAGAATTTCAAATGATAGTTTCTCTATATCTCTTTCTAACTTGGGGTAAACTAAACAGTTATCAAATAGACCTATTGTGGCCTTCAGAAATGTGTAGAAATCAATATTTTGTACAATGTGTATGTGTGCGTGAATGCTAGTATCAATCTGTGAATCCTGTCATAGTAATCAATTTTATATTTATTTCATAGTGAAACAATTCTGAGTTATTTCTTCCATAATATAATTATGTAGTGACAAAAATCTATGCACAATAGATTTTAAGCCATCTTGAAAATATCAGTGCACAGGTAAACTTTCTAAAATCAGCGTCTCTGACTTGAACCAAAAGCCTTCCTTGAACTCTGAGACATACATTCATTTTCTAGTCTGTAGTATCATATTATGACAAAAGAAAACAGACTGAGAGACAGTGTATAATATATACTTACTACACAGGTTGACTCATGATTAGCATTAAAGAATTATTCATTTTACTGACCTACCGCTTATTAAGTCTGAGCTAAAAATTTGAACGTAATTACCTATATCTTACCTACATAACTACTTCAGACAGTACTATCCAAGCATTAGGTGTTTCATGCCTTTTTGATCAATCAGTCAACAAGTATTATTACAGCTAGCTTTTCTATTTCTATTTAAAGCCAAATTTTAGCAACTGATTATATTCAAGTATAGTTAATGTATTTTCACTCTAACATCATTAGCAGGCTAAATGACAACTGTTACACAGCCTAGATTCCAGTTTTACTTTTTCCTATATAGATAATCAGAGGAATATTTTATACCTTGCATAATTTTTCTCAGATTTTAGGACATAGTGAAGTAAAGAACCTACTACACTATCTAGCCATAGCAATTATATACACACTCTTATACCCAAGATGAAACTTTTGTGCAGCTAAATTGTATCGGTAGGAAGATAATAGGTAAAGGTGTTGGATTAGTTATTAGTAAAACGTATGGCAGATACTATAATTAAAACTAAAGGATTTCAAATAAGATAACAATTGAAAATATAAAATAAGCAAAAATGCTGTGATAAAAGTTACAAAATTTGCATTCACTATACTAACACTAAAATATCTGTCTCTTTTCATTTACCAATTAAGTAAAATTATTGTAAAAATATTTAATATTGAAACTAAGAAATATATGCAAGATGATAATGCTAAGAAACATCATAGACGTGTAAAAAGAGAAATAAAAACTGAATTAAAAGTTTACCCTTGGCCACAGACAATATCCTAAATGAATTTAACTGTTCTTGTAGAAATCAAATTCAATGTGAAAATAGAAGTGAAAGCATTTTACTTCCTTTCAAGGTTTTTCATGAAGGTCAACATCCTTTTATCCTAATGCATTTAGCTAACAAATAAAAAGAAATAGAATTCTTCACAACGCTACTTCAATATACTCCTTGATTCAGCTTAATTGTGTCTTCTGCACTTATGTCCACAACAAAACACTGTAACTTTAATGTTTCTGATCTAGAAGTCCTGTTGGAAAATAGAATTTTTTTCTCTAAATTTTTCATGTAAGGGAAAACTTCCATGGCAGTATTTAGATTTACTCTCCCTGAAGATCTTAAAATTTCTGTGTAATAAATGTACTCATACATGCAAAGATAATCAAGTTATTCTCTCATGACTTAAAGTATGAAGATGTATTGTTTAGCAATAACCATATCCAACGCAAAACATTGTTGAAACTGAGAATGATTATGATATAACAAGTCTATGGCTTAGTTCTCAAATCCAAAATGTAATCCTAATGATCTGAGATTTGAAGTATTGCTAATTGCATATAGCTGTGTTAAGTGAAGCCAAGGACACCACAAGAACAGTAATCTTATTAACCAGTTGTAATAAATTAGGAAAATGCATTAATATTATTCACCATAATAGGGCATTAATGAGAAACATCAGTTTTCCAGAAAAGCAAAAATCATTTTGTAAGAAAATTTGTCCTCTGTCAGAAAAACCACGCATTAATAATTTTGTTTTCAGGGCTGGGGAGATAGCTCAGTGGAATAAGCACTTCCCTGGCAAGCGCAAAGGCCTGAGTTCTAATCCCCGGTTCTGCCAAAAACAAAACAAAACCAAAAAAAATTATTTTTTTTCTTTTTTCTTTGCTTTCTTTTTTTTTTTTTGGCATAACCAGGGATTCTCAGGCCCTTGTGCTTGCCAGGGAAGCACTTATTCCACTGAGCCATCTCCCCAGCCCCTATATATATATTCTTTTGGCATACATTAACATTTTTTAAAAATTTTTGTTTTATTGAAGTATAAATATCAATGAGATAATTTTAAGGTACATTGACAAGATGGATTTGATAACTTAATACATCTCAAACTGTTTTCATAATGTTTTAGTATCACAGAAGGTGCATACATGATATTATACTTACAGACATTATTATACCGTATGTCTCTTATCAGTAAATAGAGTGTAGCTGTTTGCTACCTAATTTTTATACCTGAATTACATCAAAGATTCAATAATTAATACTTTCTTACTTGTTATTTTCCTAGTGGTTATCCATAGTACTAGAAGCCGACATAATATCCTGTCCAACCACCATTAGTGCAAATCTTACCTCTCATAAGATTATGTAGAAGCACAGCGTTATCTATCCCAACTGTACTGTCTATACACACACATCATGATTCCTCCTTTCTATACCCCTTCCTTTGGCTACACCTGTCAGAGATGGGCACTCCATTGTAATAAGGAAATCACATACAAAATCTGAATCAACATACTTCTTATGGACAAAAATTGTGCCTATTTTGATTTTATTTCATTAATTCCTTAATATTTTGTTCCTCATACCACTATCAAAAATTACCAGGCAATATAATTCATGTAATGAAAAGAAAGAAAAAGCCAGAGCTACAACAGATAAAAGACCTGAGGAATGTACATCTAATTGACACTACATTGCATTAATCAATAGATGTAGTTTTTACTTATTTATTTATTTTCTATTTTATTGAAGTACAAATATCAATGCAACAGTTTTAAGACACCTTGAAAGGATGATTCGATAAATTAATACACATTGCAAACTTTTCATAATGTTTTGGTATTGTACAAGGTGCATACATGATATTATACTTACAGACATTATTATAGCAGATGTTTCTTATCAGTAAATTAAGAAAGTGTAGCTGTTTATGTATCTTATTTTTTATACCTGAATTATATTAAAGATTCAATAATTAATACTTTCCACCTTGATATTTTCCTAGTGGTTGTCCATAGTACTAGAAGCTGACATAACATCCTGTCCACCCACCATTAGTGTAAATCTTGCCTTTCATAGAATTATGTAGAATAGATGCAGTTTTTGCAAACTTTGGCTCTGACAGTCCTGAGCCAGAAGGGTTTCCTGTTTAACCTGCAATAACTTTTCTGACTATGGCTCCTCATTCCTTCTGTGGCAGATTTTTACAGTTGCTCTAATGCATTAGGTATGACTCTCAAAGTAACCTACAGCTTCCCTGACAACTCCTGTCCTTGTCTCTGTCTCTGTCTCTGTCTCTGTCTCTGTCTCTGTCTCTGTCTCTGTCTCTATCTGTCTCTGTCTGTCTCTCTCTCTTTCTCTGTGTGTGTGTGTTTGTCCCTGCTAAGAACTTTAACTTCTGCTACCATATCCACTGCTTCCACTTCCACCACCAGATCCATAACCACCACCATAGGGACTGCCAGAGCTTCTTTCACAAAAACTGCCCCCCTTAATGGGTCCATAATTTGCCTGTTGTTGTCCACTATAATGTCCAAAATCACTATAGTTCCCACAACAACCATAGTTACCACCACCAAAGTTTCCTTTTTTGTTTTAAGCATCATATCCTCCTCTACCACCACTGTATCCACCACTCTGGTTTCCGTATCCTGGTCCACCACCACTATACCCTTCTCTACTATTATAACCAGTACCATAGCCATAGTTTCCACTTTCATCTCCAAATCCATTATATCCACCATCACCTCCTCCATAACAACCTCCTCTGCTACCTCCTCCACCACTGTAATCTCCTCTTGCACTAAGTTTCCACCATGGCCAAAATTCCCTCCACCACCTCCAAAGTTTCGCTCATGACCCATAAAGATGCCAGATCCACATTCATGACCTCTTTCTGATCCAGCAGGCTGCATCCCTTGTTCAGAAAGGGCCTTTTTCACTTCGCAATTATGCCCATTTATAGTGTTTTATTTCTGAACAATTTTGTCAAATGTGTTGTGATCACCAGAAGTTCTAAAAGCAAATCCTCTTTTTTTCACTCTGCCTGTCTTCCATAACTTCTATGGTTTCAATCTTGTCATATTTTTCAAAGTACTTTGTCAAATTATATTCTTCTGTATATTCTTTAATACCACCAACAAAAATTTTCTCCACTGTTAGATGGGCACCAAGCTTTACTTAAGCCTCTAGAAACTGCCCTCTTTTTTTGCACTATATGCCCATCAACTTTTTGTAATCAAGCACACATTGCTACTTTCATTTGCAATGTTTTACATCATTCTTTAAAAGCATTTGAAAAAATGCTTTCAATAATAGCAACATATAAATTATATGTTTTAGAAAATTATTCTTTATGGTAAAATAAAACAAAACTTTAGACAAGATGATTAGAGAATATTTCAATGAATATGTCTTTGACTACCCCCATAAATCATATAATCAAAGCTTAGTCCTGCATATTACATTTGTTGGACTTTAAGGAGCTATTTAAGTTTAATTGATATCATAAGAGCAATGACCTAACTCCAATGTGTTAGTGTCCTTATGAGAACAAGAGACACCAGAGAGTTTTCTCTACAGGCATATATATGGACAGGCCCTGTGACAACACAGTGAGAAAACAGACCTGTACAAGGCAGGAAAGAGAGGCATCATTAAAAATGAATCCTGATTCTATCTTTGATGAAAGAATTTTAGCTTCTAGAACTGTGAGAAAATCAATTTCTCCTACTAATGTCATTTTTATAGGATATTAGTCACAGTAGACTAATACAGATAAAGGAGCATTTTTATGGATATGAAGGTTACTCCTCAAAGAAATGTTAGAACTTCTAAAAATAATATAAAGGTTTATTCTTTTAACTCTTATGAACTTCTTGAGACAATTATATACCAGGCTTTACTAGAGGCCTGTGTAATATAATAGGATATAAAAGTATATTAACTTAATTAAACTTATATAGTGGTTATAAATTATAGAGTAAATTATTTGAGAATGAAAAATTCTCTTTTTCCAAAACTAAGTTTATTCTATTTTATTTTATTGGTCTTGGGAATTGAATTCAGGACCACATGCTTGTGCTATAGTCTCTGTGCTGCAGAGCTAAATCTTTATCCCATGAAATTCTTTTTAAATACAATAAAATATTAGCTTTTATCACAATTTGATAATTTTGTTATAAATTTTATATTCATGCTCAAATGTCCAAAACTTTTAGGACATGTGAAAAAGAAACATAAGGTGGGAACATCAACCTTACAAAATGATAAAATGCTACTATAAATCTATATGATACAAGTGAATTAAGTCATTATTGATGAAGTAGATACTGATAAACCAAAAGAAAAATAACAGAATATAGAAGAGCAAAACATAAATAAAATGCTTGTATGAGAAATAAGGCTTTTCAAAGTATTTTTGCAATAATTGGTTGTCCTTGTGTGTAAAATCTGAAACTACACTTATAATACACAGCATAGTTATAAATTTAAGTATGTTAAATATATAAAGTTAAAAATGCAGTAATATAGGTATGTCCCCAAACCTATGGAAGTCCAATTTTCAAATATACTACAAATTGAATATTCTAAATAAACAAGTCACACAAAATCTTGTTTGTCTTTGGTCCATAAAATTTTTGTTAACGCTATTATCTCTGAAGTTTACAATATGACCACATTTAACAAAATAATGCATATAGCCTAAATAAGAGTGCTTTATTCCTCCAAGATGCAAATGGTAAGGACCAGCCAAATAGCTTAGCAGATTAAAGCATCTGCAAGCAGGCACAAGCACAAGACCAGGGGTTCAATTTCCCTGGCCTCTGGTACTGGCCCTGACCCTATAGTGCTCAGACTGCTATTGAGACAAGTCATGGTGAGGTGCACCTGCAACTTAAGCATTTGCAAGGCTGTAAACAGGAGAATCACTACTAGTCCAATCTGGTAGTGAGATTATGAACACACTGTAGACCCTTCCCTTAAAAATGCAAATGATAATCTGAGTGTTTAAGTGAGTTGTGATACGTTTTCTGGCACAGGGTCTTCAATATTGTCAGCTGCTAGTGGATCATATTGGTGATTGTTGAAGTTTGGAGTCCTTATGTTAATTTCTAAAATTAAGAAAATAAAATTGGCAACATCAATTGACTTTCCACTCAGGGTTTCTTTGCAGCATTGATTCTGTTGATAGCTTTCTTTACCTGAATTTCAGTAACAGGCATAGATTTTCATTAGCAATAGATTTTAATTCAAGAACATTTGTTTTGTCAGTCATGTGTAAGAGATTATTCATTCACTCAAGTTTCCTAATGCTACTGGAGCAATTCAGTCACATGTTCAGTCTCCTTGTACATTTACTTCTCTTACTGTTTATAGCATGTCTCTACTTAATTCTCCACGTAATTCTTTAAACTTACAAAGGTATTCTTCAGTTTTGATTTCAATTTGTCTGAAATGTTTGCTAATGTTGGTCTTGTTTCATTAATCAAAACATTCTTAAGGACAATTGAAAATTGAATCCATTGCAGTATACTTTGAAATTTACTTTGGTAGATTTATGATGGGGTTCTCAGACTATGGCATTGTATACATTCCAAAATGTACTGCACATCATAAATAAAAGGCATGAAAGTAAAAATTATTTCTTGACATATGGATTTAAGAAATGATGATGTGTTGACAGGCATGAAAACAACATTAATGCTGTTGTACATCTTTATCAGGCTCTAAAATTTCTAGGTGCATATTTTGAAAGATAATTTTTTTCTGAGGGGTAGATATCAATTGTGAGCTCTAAAAAGCTAGTAAATGAGGATGCATCCACTGTGCTATGATGGAGACCTTGCTTTTTCATTTATAGAGCACAGCACAGCATCAATTTATTATAATTTTTATAAAACCTTGTGTTTTGTAATAGTAAGAGGTTTTTCTTCAGCTATATTTATCAACTGTATTATTCACTAATTAGAGAGTGAACTTACCATTCCAACATTTAAAACTCAACATTAACAGTGTTTCTTTATATATGAAAGTCCTAAATGATTTCTTCTACTATGAGATTAATTTACTGTGATACAAACCCATTCCTAAAGCCCGATCTTTCAGTACAGGAGACATAGGGAGTATTATATTTATCTATCTTTTAATCACATTTAACAGAACAAAAGTCAAACATAAAATAGTATCAAAACAGCCTAGAAAGAGAGTAAAAATAATACATTATATATTATTGTATTCATATAAGTCATGCAGAGTTAAGGATATAGGCATGAATTATTGTCCAAAGTATATTAGCACAAAACTGTTTTCAATGAACTAAGAGAAACCAGATGTTATAATTATATTAACTATTTTGTTTACTCTTTTTTTCCTTTCCCCTTTCTCCCATCACAGTTTATTTTTGCTTCGAACAGCAACTTCCCTTTTCATAGTATCTGTTACTTTTGCGGTTTTATTAGTTCATTTATTTTCTTAAATAAATGAGACAATGCAATATTTACACATACAGATCAGATTTATTTCAATTATGAGGGTGTTCTGTAGTTGCAAACTATTTACATAGAAAGTCTAAAGTTTGTCTTTGTTTATTGCTGAGTAGTATTCCACTGCAGTATATAAAAGCACATCTTTTTATACATTTCTTAATTGATAGGCATTTGGATTTTTTCCTAAATGTAGCTACTGTAAAGTGCACTGTTATAAACATGGGTGTGCATACATCACTGTGGTATTGTTTTTTTTTATTTTTCTTGCAATATACCCAGAAGTGGAATCAAATATGACCTTTAATCCTAATTTTCTGGGGAATCTACACACTGATGTTAAAACATTATTTATGTACATGCATTTAAAATTTCTCTTTATCTGAGAAATTTACATTCATCTTAAATGACCATTTTTGGATTGTGCTTTGAATTTTAAGGACTTGAATGTTTCAGTTCTTTATTTGTTCTAGACATAAGTACTTCATCTGAGGGAAAACTGGCTATAATTTTTCCTAGTTTGTAGGTTGTCTTTTCATTTTATTTGTGATTTCATTTATTATGGAGAAAATATGTATTTATTTATTGGTTCTTGGAATCAAACTCAAGATCTTGTACTTGCACGGCAGTTGTATGGACCGCTGAGCTATACCTTGGTCCAGAAGTTTTCTATTAAGGTAAGTTCCAGTTTGTTGATTCTTTGTAGTATCGCCTGTGCAGTTTGAGTTGGGTTGATGAAGTTTCTCCCTACACCTATGTTGTCAACCATTTTGTCTAATTTCTCTCCCAGTATACTTAATGTTTCTATTTTAATATTAGGTCTTTGAACCATTTAGTCTTTATTTTAGTACATGGTAATAGGCATGGGTCTAGTTTTACTCTCAGGTATATGGAAAGCCAGTTTTTCCAGCACCATTTATCAAAGTTTATTTTTCTTCCAGTAAACACGTTTGGCTCTTTTGTTGAAGATAAGGTGGGTGAGTGTGTTTGAAGTTGCATCTACAACTTTTATTCTGTTCCATTGATCTTCAGATGTGTGTGTGTGTGTGTGTGTGTGTGTGTGTTTTCTGATACCATGTTCATTATATCACATTAGCCTTTTAGTATAATTTCAACTCAGAGATTGTTAAGCCCCTAACTTGCCTTTGTTGCCCAGAATTGGTTTTGTTATTCTAGGCTTGTTTGGGTTCCAAATGAATTTGTGAAATCATATCTCTCATTTTGTGATGTATGCTAATGTTCTTTTGATTGGGATTGAATTAAAACAGTTGAATGTTGAGGCTGTTACATAGCTGATATTGGAAGTTTTTAGTCAGATTTATTTAGATAATGAAGCCCGGTAGTATGATTTAAAATTCAGTGAGTTTGGTCAGAATGAAAGGTGTAATAAAGCTGTGGAATGCAAAGATAGACCTGAGAATATTGCCATTGATGAAAAGGAACAAGAGAATGGAAAAGATGTCCTGAAGGCAGCACAGGAGGTAATTGGTCTGAGAATTTCTTTCCTGGGAATTAAGTGCATAGTGCTCAGAGATGCAGGCACTATATTTGTAAATGCAAGAGAAGGAGCCCTGTGTACTGCTCCAGCTAGTAGCATACATTGGCATCATCCAGATGGTGTTGATGTTAGGCTCTTGCAGAATGTAGGAATTCTAAGGTTCAGACATCTTCCACATAGATTTCAGAAGAAAGCCTTGGAGGACAGGCAGTGCGCCCCTAGGAGGGCAGTGCATAAAGCTGTGAGTGTGAAGACTGTTCAGTGAAAACACTAAGAAAGAGAAACTTCAAGAAGATAGCAATGCAGCCCTGAGAGAGGAGCCATGAGAGCTCCAACCAGCCATGACAGCTTGAACCACCTGCCATAGAGGTGGAGCCACATGCAGCTCATAATGTAGCACAGATTTCTTCAGATAGTACACATGGAACTATCAGATTTAATGTTTGCCCTTCTGCATTTTGGGCTTGCTTTGTTCCCAATCCTTCACAGCCTAATGTGTGTACCTTTTGGAACAGTAATGTTAATCTTGCAGCACTGAATGCTCCAAGTGTTTAGTTTTTCATTTGTACAGCAGGAACTTGTCTTACATTTTGTAAGAGACTTGTAAATTGAATTTTTCAGAAATACGAAACTGTTAGGACTTTTACAACTTTTAGAGATGGACTAAAATGTCTTTTTCATAAAAGCATGTGCATGAGTCTTTGGGGTTCTAGGGGCAGAATGTTATGGCTTGTGTTTAGTTGTCCCCTCAAAGTCTCATGCAGTTATGGGGTGGCTTCTGGAGTTGTGACTGATTCTTGATCCAAAGCTGGGATTACAGTTGTGAGTGCTACAACCTGGCCCTGGGGTGGGGAATCAGTATTACAATGTATGGAGGGAAGAGAGGATAGCTACCTACCACAGTGGCTGTTTCTCCCTTTGCTATTGCTTTTTGTCACCACCAAAGCAATGAATACACTGAGAGAATAATTAGTGAAATTTGCATATATATACAAATTCTGAATAAGCCAAGACCAGGAAACAAAATTGAAAATGCAATCAAAAACCTACGTGAAAAAGCCCAGATCATGATGGAATCACAGTTGAATTCTGCAAGAAATATAAAGATTCAATGACAACTTTTCTCAAAGTCTTCAATTACTTGTAAGAGAAGAAATTCTCCCAAACTCATTGCTGGAGGGAAGTATTACTCTGATACCAATACTGCAGTAACATCCAACTAAAAAGAGAACTATAGGCCAATCTCTCTAATTAATATAGGAGCAAAAGTTCTTAATAAAATACTAGGAAACAGAATGCAGCGAATTATCAGGAAGACTATACATCATGACCTAGTAGGATTCATCCAAGAAATGCAAGGATGGTTCAACCTATGCAAATTCTTAAATACATCACTACATCATTACAGTCAAAAACAAAAGCCCTGTAATCATTACATTAAATGCAGAAAAAGATTGTGCCAAAGTTCAAACCTCATTTATGCCAAAAAAAGTACAGAAAATCAGAAAAGGTGTTCTATATTTCAACATGGTAAATTACATCTATGAGAACTTGACAGTCAACATCATAATAAATGTACAGAAACCGAATACGTTCACTTCAAATTTAGGAACAGGAAAAAGATATACACTTTCTCCACTTCTATTAAATGTTGATCTGGAGACACTGGCTAGAGCAATTATAAATAGAGACAAATAAACGGAATAATAATTGATAAAAAGTTAAATTGACATTATTTGTAGATAGCATGATATTCTACATAGAAGAAAAACAAAGACTCCAACAAGATTCTTGTAGATTTAATAACCAAATTCATGAACATAGCAGGATACAAATTCATCTCTCAAAAATTATTAACATTATTTACACAAAGCAATGAATACACTGAGAGAATAATTAGTGAAATCTGTATGTACCAATCTCACAAAGGTGGTAAAAGATTTGTATAATGAAATTACAGAACTGCAAAAGAGATTTAAGAGGAGTGAGAAAATGTAAAGACATTCTTTGCTCCTGGATAGGAAGATTCAACATTTTGAAAAGGGCCATACTTATAAAATTCTTGTAGAGATTCAGTGCAACCCCAATTACATATCATTAGTATACCTCACAGAGCTAGAAGAGAAAAAAAACATACCTAGAATTCATCTAGAACCAGAAAAGAAACAATATGAAAAGCAAAACTGAGCAACAAAGGAAAGGCAAGAGGAACCAAAATATGTGAACAGCAGCTATGCTGTAAAGCTACTGTGATAAAGCGAGCATAGTAGTGGAATAAAGACTAATATGCAGATCAATGGAACAGATTAGAACATACAAACACAACTACAAACACACTCAGCTACATTATCTTTACATAGGTTCCGAATATGTTCATTGGAAGAAAGCTTCTTTAATAAATGGTGCTGAAAAACTGTCTTTCCACATGCCAAAGGCTAAAATTAGACTCATGTATTACACTATAGTCTAAACATAAAAAGATAAATGCTAATTCTCCTGGAGGAAAATGTGGGTAGAAATATTAAAGAATAGGTGTAGGTAGAGAGTTTTTGAGCAAAAAGCAAATATCATTGGAAATACTTCAAATAATTAACAACTGCTATTTCATCTTTTTTATAAGTTTCTGCATTTCAAAAGAAATCTCCAAGAAAAAATAACAACCATAAACTGGGTAAAACATACATGTGACTGTCGCACAGATAAACTTCTTCTATCTAGAATTTATAAAGGATTGGAAAAAACCCAGGTCTCCCAAATTCAAAGATCCAATGTAAAAATGGGTATTTTAGTTAAATATACACTTCTCATATGAAGAAATACAAATTGCAAGTAAATATATGATAAAATGTTCAACATCCTTGATCATTTAAGAAGTGCGAATTAAAACAACACTAATATTCCATCTTACCCCAAAAACAATGGTTGTCATCATGAAGTCAATGAATAACTAATGCTAGAGGGGCTGTGTGGAAAAGAAACCCTTCTGCACTGTTGTGAGTGCTGATTGATAAAAATACTATGGAAATCTGTAGAGATTCCTTAAAAAGCTAAGATTAAAGGTCCTATGTAACACTGCAGTTCCTCTCCTGGGTATTTTTCCAGAAGAACTTAAAACAACATACCACGTGAATCTATATAGACTCACATTCATACCAGTAAAACTTGTCATAGATAAATCTTGGAAACAACCCAATGCCCATCAGATGAGGAACAGATAAGGAATATGTGGCATTTTTATACAATTCAGTATTATTCAGCTATAAAAAGTGAAAAATTTGAGGCTTTTATAGGTAAATGGATGCAACTAGAGACCAACTCTTTATTGGTACACTTTTGCTTTAATAAAGCAGTTGTCTTTAACTTTTTGAGACTATAGGCAAAACAGCCATCATATTGACCAATTTTCTCAGTAATGAACTCCTTTGTAGTTGGGACTAGGAAGCTTTATGAGATGTGAAAGAACTGGTCCCTACTTTCAACGAATTAACAATGAACACAACCAGTATGGGATAAAATGAGACTATGTTTCCATGGGGCCATGACAAATTTTATTGTCTTGGGAATAAATGTATATATTTAGAATTAACCAGCTGGACTCAGTTTAGATGATCCCAATTATGTTGGCAACAAACAATGCATCATAATCAGGAACCTGTCAAACATATGCCTTCTTCTCTCCATTGTGCCTGATTAGGGTATTGATCATATTCTTAAGTGAAATAAATCAAATAAAAAACAGAGATCTTATTGTTCCATTAGTGTGATAACCTGAAAGTGAAAAATAAAATCTGGAGGGTACAATAGGTACTCAGAAATGGGAGTGAACCTGTTCTAAAGGAAGGAATTACTGAGTTGAAGAAAAGGACAGGAGAGGAAGTGGGGGAATGAGATCTATCTCTGTATGTAAGCAAGATGATTTGGACAACTGTACTGTGGATTTGTTCTTGCCGATGAAAGGAACAGTCAACCATTCATTTGTATTTTCTCATTTTTTGTCAGTTGTTTGCCCTTTGTCTTCTTATTGTCTTATATATTTCTTTTGCTTATTTCCTTTCTTTTTTCAATTTTGCACACATATATCTGGTAAGATAAACAACTAATTTGAAGTCAACACTATGCATTGTAACACATACTGCGAAATTCATATTATTTTTTAAGCAAATTCTGTGTCATTTGTGATTTATTTGTTTTAGTACTATTTTTACTCTTTTTTTAAATTAAAAAAATAGGGCTAGCCAAATAGCTTAGTTGATTAAAGCACCTGCAATAAAGTGCAGGGGCCAGAGGTTCAATCCCCAAACCTGCTGTGCTGGCCCCACCCCTGAGGCACACTGAGACTGCAATTGAGACTGGGTTTGGTGGTCCATGCCTAAAATCCCAGAATTTGGGAGTATGTAAACAGACAGATCACTATGAGTCTGATCTAGTAGGGAGACCCTGAACACCCTGTAGACCTTTCCCTAAAATACAGAAAAATAAATTACATTAAAAATTTAAAAAAATCAACAAATATGATTTTTTTCAATTAAAAGTTTCTGCATAGTAAATTAAAAGATAAGAAATGAAATGACAGTCTGGAAAATGTTTTGCCAGAGGAACAATCTGTAATGCATAAAGAACAAAATAAGTGCACCCATCAAAAATTAAAAAAACTAAATAAAATATGAGTTATTGAAATGAATAGACACCTCCGTAAACACAAAGTGTAAATGGAAAACACATATATGAAAAGTGTTCACAAACGAGGACAAATTTGAGTAATTGGAGAGAAAATGGATGTACATTCATCCATATTCTTAAATGAAATAAATCACAAACACAATCTTAAATGTAATATGATTCCTAATATGTGAGAAACCAAAATCATAAATACATTGGAGAACAAATAAAATATAAATACTAAGAAACAAGGAGAGAAAATGTTTGAAAATCATAAGGATACCAAGAAATAAATGGATGGCAACAGAGAAGGAATGTGGATGAAAGAATAATTAAGATTTATATACAATATTTACCAGCTGCCCACAATCAATATATTCATTATATACTGCACTTTTGTATTAATAAAATTTTAAAATATCATAAGGTCATTCAATATAATTAGTGCATACAAATTAAAATGCATGAAAAATCATTGATTTGAGAATAAAAGTGGGCTGAGGATATAGCTCAGTAGAATACTGCTTGCCTCCCAAGTGCAAGGGCCTTTGTTCAATCCCTGGTTCCACCGAAAATTAAAAATAAAAAAAGTGATTAATTTACAAGAAGAAAAAAATTATAATAAACAAATTAATGAGTTATTTTATCTCTTAGCAGACAGTATATGTGGACTGGTTGAGAGATATACATTGGACTACAATATTAATATTTTTATTTTAATTTTCTTGTTTCCTTTATAACAAGTAGTAGGATTAGATAAATCCACCACATTATATTTTTACCTTAATTCTACTGAACATTTAACAGAACAATGTAAACAGAGATACCAGTGTGATCTTTTTTGTGTAAGGATAAAATGTGTGAGTGTATTTTTTTTTTTTTCTCAGATGGGAACCCAACTTTTCCTTTCCCTTTGTGTCACTTCACGATTACAATTTTGACATTTTCCAACAAGGTATACGTTTTATTATTTTAGTTAAGTGAGTATTTTGTTAGCTAAATTGCTATAGGATTTTACATTAGGAGAGGATTTAAACAAATTTCAAGTATAAATGACAACTTCATTAACTGTAGTCACTATGTTGGATATTAGATCTTCTGAGATTATTGTTTCTGCAATCTGAAATATTGCATTATTCAACCAACATCTCTCTGGTTTTCTCTAAATCCTATGCTTAGAAACCATCATTCTATTCTGTGTCTATTAGATTATTTTTCTTTCCTTTTTCTTTTTCTTTCTTTTTTTTTTTGCCAGAACTGGGAATTGAACTCAAGCCCTTGCCCTTGCCAGGCAAACATTTATTTTACTGATCTGTCTCCCTGGCCCCCATTTTTTTGTTTTTAAAGCATATAAACTTCCACTATTCATATGTAACACATTTTATTTGAATTGTTAACTATCTATCTACCTATCTATCTATATGTCTATCTTTAATCACATATCTGGTATGTGGTTTATAAATATATCACCAAATGTATTAAATTTTCTTTTTATTCTATTTTTCCTCTGGTGTGCAGATAGATTTTAGCTTAATGCAAACCTACTTTTTTAACATTTAACTTTGTATTACTTGATATTATGGATCATATCTGCCATGCTTTTTACTAGTTTTTCAGTTTCTGCTCTGAGGTTAAAGATTTAACTCAATTTCTGTTAAGTTTTTGTATATTCTGTGAGACACTGGTCCAATTCCATATCTACATCTTAATAAGAAAACTGTCAGTCTCCCTTTTGTATACACCTGTTAACACTGTTAAGATAGATTGCTCATAAACATGTGGATTTGTTTGTAGGTCTGTTAATGTTTTTTATTATTCTGTGTCTCTTTTTCATTGCAGAGTCATACCTCGTTGACTATTACACATTTGCTGAATATGTTGAAATCAAGTAAAACATTGTTTCTATCTCAAAATTGTTTTAACTAGTTAGGGTTTGGGTTTTTTTTATTTTTTATTTTTATTTTATTGAAGTACAAATATTAATCAGAAGGTTTTAAGACACCTTAACAAAACAGATTCGATAAATTAATACATTGCAAACTGTTTTCATACTGTTTTGGTATCGTACAAGGCGCATACATGGTATTATACTTACAGACATTATTATAGCAGATGTCTGGGTTTTGGGGTTTTCTACAAATATTATATTTCTATTTCTTTAAAAAATGCTACTATGATTTTTCTGAAAATTACTTTGAATCTATATATCTGTTTGTCTTAGATAATTTTATGTTTTGAGACCTATATGTATTTTACTCTATTATTTTTTATCAAAATTTTACATTTATTTGCTCTAAACATCTATGTATTACTTGATTGAATGTATTTTGAAATGTTCAATAAAGCATGATATTTAAAATAAGATTTTTATTTGGGATATAGCTCAGTGGCACAGTGCATGCCTGGCAAGCTCCACATTCCTGAATTCAATGCTGAGTATCAAATACAAAAGAAAGTGAGAAAGAAAGAAAGAGAAAGAGAGGAGAGAAAGAAAGAAAGAAAGAAAGAAAGAAAGAAAGAAAGAAAGAAAGAAAGAAAGAAAGAAAGAGAGATTTTCTTAATTTCTAGGTAGTTCCTTTTCACTTTATAGAATTATAACTAATGTTTTATGTTAATTTAACCCAACTGATTTTTGTGTTTTAATTTTCTCTGCCGAAGTTTTTCTGAAGTTTTAAGTGTTAAAATTGTTTTCATAGAATTTTTAAGTTTAATACACATAAAGCAATATATTTACATCATCTACAATTAGAAATAAATAAAATAATATTTTCCTTTCCAATTTGAAATATCTTGCTTTCCTTTTAACTATGTTATGCCTTTCAATTTTTATTTATTTTTGTGAGTTCTTATATTAGGAAGACAATATATTTACACATGTGGATCCATTTCTTTTTACTTATGAGCAGATCTTCAAATAGCATCCAATTATATATGAAGGCTTTGAGTTTATCTTCATTAATTTTTCTTGAATAATTTTTGTTGGCAGATCTTCCTATAATATGTTGAAACAAAGAAATGAGGATCAGCATCCTTGTATTCCTCGCATTAATGGATATATTTACACTGATTACACTGACCAGTACATAAAGTACAGGTGTGTTATATGACATTTATTGTGATAATACACATTCATTCAACTCATAATTTTAATATTTCTATCAGAAAATGATGATTTTTCAAAATTGCTTCATTTACATAATTTACATGATCATATTACATTATCTTGCTTTATCTTAATGTTATATTTGAGATTTATTGATTTTTGCATGTTGAACTACCTTTCTTATGGAATTATAACAGTTGATAAATAGAATTCAACCCATTTAATAGGAAGTAAAGACAAAGATATAATGGAAGAGAAATGTAGTACATAAACAGAATTAGTTATATGAACATGTTATTATCTCAGTTCATGCAGAAAATAACAAAATGTCTATCATTCTTACATGATAAAAGTCACATAAAGCTATATATTCAAGGAAAATATGTAATGTAAAAAATCCTATATGCATAATACCCAGAGCTAATATCATATTCAATGTTGAATAAATGAAGGCCTTTTCTCTTAAAACAGAATCAATGAAGTTTTAATCAGAGCAATTAGATGAGCAGGGAGAAACTAAATGTGCACAAAAAGAAATAAAAGTTGTTCCCGATTGCAGATAATAAGCTCATTTACTTAGAAGATTTCCAAATACACCACTAGAGGTCTTCTAGGGTTGATGAAAAAGTACACAATACAGCAGAATAAAGAATCCATATAGAGAAATCAATCGCCTTTGTATATACTGATAGTGAACATGTGGACAAAGAAGTCAGGAAAACAGTCCTATTTGCAACATGCTAAAATTACATAGATACAAACATAATGAAGCATGTGAAAGATATCAATAATGAAAAGTACAAAACAATGCAGAAAGAAATTTTAAAAACCATAGAAGATGGAAAGGCATCTTATGTTCATGGAACACCAGAGTTAGTAATTTTAAATGACACTATTAATGAAAACAATCTACAGACCTAATGTAATCACCATCAAAGTAACATAGACATTCTTCACCATGCTAAAAAAAAATCATCGAATTTGTATGGAAAGAAGAAAAACAAACACAGTAAAAATAATTTTTAGCAAAAAAGTACTGCTGGATGAATCACAGTAACCTATTTCAAACTGTACTTTCATGCAAACTTAACAAAAAAAAAGTACAAAGCAATGGCACAAAAACAGACATGTGAATTAATGGAATAAAACACAAATGCAGCTGTATAACATCCATACATGTATTATATATCCATATACATCATATGTTGAAATATGAATTTTCTCTAAGATAATTGTTTCAAGATAAGGGGGTATCTGTATGCAGAAGAATGAATCTAGATTGCCATTCTTTCTCCTGAAGGAAAAATCAACTCAAAGCAGATCAAAGATCTAAGGAAAATTGTGCAATTACTAGAATAAAACATAGGGCTGGCCAAACAGCTCAGAGGATTAAAGTGCCTGCCTTCAGGCTCAGGGGTTGAGGGTTCAATCCCTAGCCTGTGTGCCAGCCCAGACCTCATGGTGCGCTGAGACTGCAATTGAGACTGGGCATGGCATGCTCCCATAATCACAGATCTTGGGAGGCTCTAAACAGGGAGATCAGAACAAGTCCTAAAAATAGTGAGGTCCTGAACACCCTGTAGATCCTTCACTAAAATACAAAAAAAGAATAATAAAATATACACAAAATACTCTACGACAGAAACACAGGAATGCCATTCTGAATAGAAATCCAGCTTAGTAAATAACAATAGGAATCAATCCAGAGGCCTAGTGTATGGGACTGGCCTCCGTAACATATAACGGACAGGCTCTGTGTGAAACCCTGTGGCAGTACTTCCCACAGAGAAGCAAGAGGTGAGATCCAGCCAGCTAATTCTGGAGGAGAACATCTTCCTAGTAGGGCACAGCAGATTAATTTCCATGGGTTGTAGCAGGAAGAAGCAGTGCACAGCCGTCAAAGCAAAGCCAGGCCCAACTGGGCGAGTTTGAACTTGGGAGATGTGGACACAGTAAGCTGAGGCACACTGCTGGACCCAGACCGAAAAATCATCCTCTCTCTCTCGCAATCCAGAGAAGGGGCAACTGGTAACTTGGGTGAACTAGTCTGCCTAGAAGACTCCAAGTACATCAAGGGGAGTTGCTCAGACAGAATTTATGAAAACTAATTTAGCCCCAGCCTCTGAGACCGGCCAGAGACAGCGCAGCTGACTCCGCCATCCTCCTCCATCCCGCCCACGCCCGACCAGCCAGAGACCAGCCTGAGAGAGTGGATGACTCCAGCGGCCTCCTGGTTCCTGTGCCAAGCTAGCCCAGCGAGAGTGAATTTACAGGACTCACCAGGCTTCCCAGATAAGTGAGAGTGTGGTGAGTCTGAGGGAGAGGCTTTGGCTTCTTCCCACGCGCGCTACGCGGATCCCTGTCCCCAACCCCTCTAAGCCAGTGACTGGCCTGAAACCTCAGGACCCAATCAGCAACACCTCCCCGGATCCTCTGACCTAAAGCCCACTGATTGAGTGGGAATTTCCCCGATTCTCTGGGCATCAAAGGTCAGTGAGTGTACAACCTCAGGCCCGTCATGCCTGAGATACATTTCTCAGGGATTAAGCTGCCTGTCACCTCCCATGGCCCAGTGACAGCTCCAGGCACACTGTGCCAGAGAAACATTTCCAGGTGATTACTGTTCCCAACCCACAGCCCCAAACGCAGTGCAGGTTGGCCTCGAGTGAGAACTCCAAGCCTGCCACATAGGAGGGACATTTCTCAGCAATCCACGGTCCCACGCTATGGATCGAAACCCAGCACACCCGGGCATATGAGTGAGGGCTCCAGGCCCACTGCACCAGAGGGACCTTTCCCAGCCTTCTTGGGTTACGGCCTGTAGACCCGGACCCAGCACAAGCTGGCCAGCCCAGTACAGCCTACTCAGTGAATAAGATCATCCACTATCCTTTTGTGAGCACAGAAAACCCACCACAGCCCAGGCGCAACCACCTGGGAAATGCCCTGCCTGACACAGGAGGGCTGACCATGGGAACCAACATAGGGGAACCAAAGGAGCTGCAGCAAAAAAGGAACTGAACACAACAGCTAGACTCAGGATAGGCATACCTGGAAAATCTCAAACTTAATAGAATGGCACCCAAATCTCATAACAAGCTAAGGTTATAGCTGCACCAAAGCTCTACACCAAAGGTCAAAGATCAGTGCTATACAAAATGACAAAGAGAAGGGGAAAAATGCAATCGCAGACCTCGAGTCCATCAGGAAAGGCAGAGGACACTAGCTCAGCTGCAACAGCAAGTAACAGATACAGCAGCAAAGGAACAACAGCAGAAAGCTATAGAGGAAATAAAACGAGAAGTAATTCTCCAATTTAAAAAAGAAATATTTGTGTACATAGAATCCGAAATAAAGAATGAAACCCAGAAACATTGGGTGAAAAAACGATGCTCACTCAGAACAAGTGCAGAAAGCACTATTTCAACTGATATATATGAATTAACAGCATCTCAAGCAAAGAAACAACAGCAGAAAGAACATGAGGAACACAAAGCAGAAATAAGTTCTGAAATCAAAAAAGAACTTTTAGAAGTCATACAATCTGAAATACTGAAACAGGTCCAGAAATATACAGAGGAAATCCAACTTGGAAGAAACACAGCAGAAAAAGAATTAATAACTACGTTTAAAGAAGACATGGATAAAAAAATTGAGGAGATCAGAAATATGACTGATTCCTTGAATGAGCAATACAGAAAAGAAATAGAACACATGAAACACAGTCAAAGAGATATAGAAGAACTAAAAATAGCAATCACGAGTCTACAAAACCGTCTGAGTGAAAGCGAAGACAGAGTCTCAGATCTTGAAGATGCCGGAGCAGCTAGTGAAAAGGTGAGAAAGGATCCCTTAAAAACAAGAATGCAGGAAAAAATAATCCATCACCAGCAGGATGACACCAGAATGAACAATGTGATAATAATTGGTATCAACGAGAATGAAGGAGTCAATACAAATGACATAAAAAGAATTTGGGAAGAAATAATGGCAGAAAACCTCCCAAATATGAGGAAACAATCCAACATTCAGGTCACTGAAGCATACAGAACACCAAATAACCTCAACCCAAGTAGAAACACACTAAGACATATAATAGTTAAGATCGCACAAATCCAACACAAAATTAATATACTGAAAGCTGCTAGAGAGAAGGAGCTCACATTCAAAGGAAAACCCATCAGAATTACAGCCGACTTCTCTACACAAACAATGAAGGCAAGGAGAGCATGGAGCAGAGTTCTTCAAGTCCTACACAAAAACAAATTCCAGCCCAGACTACTATACCCTGCAAAACTCTCTTTCAAGTTTGATGGAGAAGTGAAATACTTCCATGACAAAGAACAACTAAAGAATTTCATGATGACAAAGCCATC
>PVKA01031368.1:0-26337 GCA_004027165.1 Ctenomys sociabilis | reverse complement strand
CTCTGAATACTGCCTGTCACTGCCTCAGAGAAAACCGAGGTTGTTTCTGGGATGCTGGAAAAGGTGTAGCGAAGCCTTCAATGTAGTTAATAAAATTTAGGATCCAGTAAACCACAGAAATGCCTCAGCTTTTCAACCACTGCTTCATGAACAGACTCAAGCATCCACCCCAAGCCCAGCAGGGCAGGGGATGTGTGTAACCCCACAGCAAAGTGCCCCCTACATATGAGAGGCCTGGGCTCAGCCCCCTATGCCACAACCCTGTGAAATTGTGAGGAGCAAGAAGATGATCCTTATTTTAAAAACTAAATAGTACATGTATTTTTTAAAGCTGAAGTACCTGCTGCCTTCTTAATAGCACCACTTCACTTTCCAGGGAATTCCTCTGTTGGCCATCTTGTACTGCTGCTCATTTCTTACCCTGGCTTCTCTCCAAGGGGACAAAGGAGCCCAGGCCCATAATGTGGCCAGGGGTTGATGGTGGCAGTTATTAATCCCAAACCCTTGCTCTGTATGTCCTTGTTATATTGAAGGTAAAAGCAGAACAGTGGGCAGTGGAATCTGTCAGGATTGAGCTTACCACAGCCTTGTCTGTACTGGAGCACTTTAATCTGAAGGGCAATACTGTAACTTATCTGATTAGCTCTTAAGGACCCACAGCTATTTTATTTAATTCTCTCCTGAAGTAATGACCACTGTAAACTTCTCAGATAGCTTGTATTTTTGTAGTTCTGTAAGACTTATTGACATGCCTCTGAAGAAAGCTGTGCATCCACTTGAACTCTGAAATGGGCATGTATATATTTGTTCTGAATCCTGTTTTTTACTTGATAGAAGTGCATTTGTACTGTGATAACCCAAGTGTGTGCTGGGGCAGGTGTGCTGTGAGTGGCTTCTCTTGTCTAGAAGAGCTAATCGGGGCCTTGGAGCATTGTTGCCACGGCTTTTGAAGCTTCCTGCTGCCAGGACCTGGGATGTAGAACTCTGGGCACTAGAGTGGGACGTTGGGGTGCAGAGCAACTTCTGGTGCTCCAAACTGTCACTTGGGAACTCTAGAACATGAAGGACAGTTTACTTCAGGAGTGTCTGGCTTCTGCCACTGCTGGGAAAAAATTCAGTTTATAGAATTCCTGTACCTTGCAAAGTAGATAATCTGGAGGTCATTGAGTTGGGGATGTCCTTGACAACTGCATGTGGGGGTGGGGTGTGGATTTGCCCCAGGCTTCGGCCTGCTATGAGCATGAGCAGCAGAGCTCTGGCGCCCCCATGGCTGCTCCCTGCCTGAGGATGTCATCCCACTCTACCTGGCCCTGCCACGGACGCTCATCCACCTGACCGTCAGCCGAGGGCTCTGGGAGAAGCTCTTTCGTGGCCTTGCCTGTTGCCTTCAGAGGGAGCAGCCAGGATTTGGGAGAACCATCAGATTCATGAACAGTGTCAGGCTTCGTCTGATTGTTTCCAGTCATCTCATTCCTTATGCTTTGCCAGATGTCCCCTTCCCCCTTTTCATACACTGTGTCAACTGCTTTGAGGTTGCAGAAGTGAAGAGGAAACAGCTTTACCCTTGCCAGTCAGCAGGTACCCTGAGGTGGGGCTGTGCACGTGCGCACAGCGTAGCCATGCTTCCAGCTGTGCTACCTGGGAGATTCAGGAGGCCTGTCATTGTGTCCCTCCCAGAGTCTCTTTCCCCAGCTGACCTTTTTTGGTGTTTGAGCTGGGGATCGAATGTAGGGCCTCTCTTCATTCTGTACCTACTCCCCTGGCCCAGTCTTCTACCTTTTTCTAGAAGTACTACCTGTCCCTCAAAGCTGAGAAATTAATTGCTTTAGATGGGGAACTTAATCTTGAGTTCCACATACCAACCTCAGCTTTGGATTCTTTGTATCTACTATGTGAGTTGCTAAATTGGCTTTCTCCTCCCTGTAGTGGAAGGCAGTTTTGTATTTTAGAATTACCTTTTTCTGCTTTGTAACCTGGGGAATTTTAAATTTCTTTGGTTTTGTTTTTAAGAAGTAACCTAAAGATGTTCTATAACACTAAATAAAATGGAACTACCTTCCAAAGTTGTGTGTGTGCCTCAGCATGGGTGTGGAAAGTTTCTCTCCCTGGGAAGCCTGTCTTGGGGGGTGGTATGTGTGTAACTGGTCTCTCATCCCATGAGGCTCTTAGTCTCGGACTCCTGCTGCTGCCACCAGCTCTGGAGGCCTTTTTTTCCCTCAGAGGACAGGCATCTTTATCCCTTTCCTGTGACATGGGCCTCATCTCATTCTGAGGGGCCATGGCACTTAGCAGACAGCATATGAGCTGTGAGCCTCAGTTTCTTCCTCACAGCTGGTGCCACTGGCCAAACCTTTGGATACAGATTCCTCTGATTCCCTACCCCTGTGTGTAACATGCTTCCTAAAGAATGTAGCCTGCACTTCAAGGCACAGATTTATTTGATACTGAGTTCAGAAGCAGGTCCTGGGGCTGGGGAGCTGATCCACTTCTGTGAGGGCAGGACAAGGAATCTTCTGTGCTGCTTTCTCCAAAAAGTCAAGCCTGTCTGGTGAGGGAAACATCACTGGCATCACAAGAGTGGTGTGTGGCTCATGGATCTCACTCCCTGGCCACTGGAAGTGGAGCCAATGCTGCACCTCTTGTAGAGGTTACCTCAGCAAGCCTCCCTAGATTTAGTAGAGGACCTGGTTACCCCAGCTGGACATTGATAGTGGGATCAGAAAGTCAAGAGGTCCAAAACAGCTCTTCTGTCTCTGCTGGAAATGGAATCCAAGGCTTCATGCAGGCTAGGCAAGCACTATATTGCTGAGCTACACCTCCACCCCCAAACAGCTTCTATTAAAACTCAAAGCCCGAAGTTTGGTTTGACAAAGACTTCTAGAAGAATCCCCAGGGAGGGAATTTAATTTCCACAAATGGCGTCAGCTCTCGCAGACTCATTCTCTTGCTTTCAGAGTTCTTTCAGCCTGGTTCCTGCTGCTGCCACCAGCCCAGCCCTTAGGGGCAGCCTGTTGTAATTCAAACTCCAATACAAGGAAGGACTGAAGTCACTTATTTTGAGTCCAGTTGCTAATGACAGAAAGGTTTTGAAAAAAAATCAAGACAGTAAGGGAAATTATTATAGGGTATTTGAACAATGTAAGGGGAAACTTAAAACCAGCATTCTGAGCTGAAGGCAATCAAGGTCCCTAAGGCCCAGTGGGTCAGCAAGCACCAGTCCATCCTGTCCAGGTGGCTTCCAGTTCTTATCTGATCTGAAGGCCCCTTGCCGTCTACTCTGGAAAAGCAGTAGACACTGTTCATCCCTCTTCACATTCCTGTCCACTTGCTTGGTCTATAGATATTTCTAGGTAACATGACATGTTTGTTCTTCAGTAAGAGAATGAGAAGCCATATCCTCCCCGCTAACAAGAACTAACCGCTATTACTTTGACTTGTCCTAGGACTTTTCCCTTCTCAAACAGATAGGTGGACTGTAAAAGGAAATAGAGTACTGTCTGGATCTGTAATGTTCCCCAAAGGCACTGTAGGAAAATGGCGCAACTCTAGGAGGTGGGGCTTACATTATGTCACGGAGGTGTAGCCTTGAAGCAGATACTGGCTTCCTGGCCACCAGGAGAAGAGCAACTCTGCTCAGCCACGCACTGTAGCCCCAATGTGCTGTCTTTCTACAGGCCACTAATGATGGAACGAACCACCAACCATGGACTGAAATTTCTGAAACCATGATCCAAAGTGACTTTCTTCTTTTTAAGTTTGGTTAAGTCAGGTTTTTTGAGCAATGGAACTCTTAACAGTCACAGTATATCTTGTTTTAACCTACCTCCTTGTTAATAAACTGCAATGATCTATACTTTCAACAATGACTGACAGTGACTATATCCCAGCTGATACAGTCAACTGTGTGTTTTTATCCTACTCAGGTGTATGTTTTGGGCCCAAGTCTTTCCTCCTAGGCCAGCATAAGGACTCTGACTAAAAAATGGCTCTGGGTCAGTGGGGTCATTGTCTGCCAAGGCCAAACACTTAAGGGTGAGTGTCCTTGTTATGATGTGTCTAGTTGTCCCCCCAAAGTCTCAAGTAGTCATGGGATGGGGACTTCTAGAGCTTGTGATTAATTCATGATCCACTGGGATTATGTGTGATCTAAGGCTGGGATTATGGGTCTTAGTACTGCTGGGATTATAGGTGTACTACATCCCACCCTGGGGCAGAGAGCCTGAATGCAGTATAACAGACAGACAGACTATAGGGATTGTTCTTTGTTGTCATTGTTGCTGTTTGGCTGCTATGAACTGCTGCTCTCTGCCATGTTCACCTCTGCCTTGAAGCCAGCTGAATATGGACTGAAACCTCCAGTAGCTGTGAGCTAAATAAACCTTTCCTTCCGTCATTTTGGGTGCTGGGTATTTGGCTCAGCAACAAGAGAAGAGTAACTAAGACAGTCCTCCTAGCCTTTCAACTTTCCATTTATTTTACAAAGAAACATGTGCCCTGAGCCCTGGAAAGAATTTCCTTGGTGACACAGATGTAGCTCTCACAGATTTGAGGAAAGGCTGCTTCTGTCTGTGCAAATTAAACGCTCACTTTAGGCTAAATCCTGACTGCAAAAAGAAGGCCAATGTCTTGAGATGCTAGGGCCTACTAAACGCTAATCTACTATTTCTTGCCAGCTTAGAGAAATGTCTCTGTTACGCAGATGAGACTGAGACTCAGCAAGGCCTCAGAACTTGAGCTTGTGTAAATTCACACCTGAATAGCTAATAAGGATTTATCCTGCACCTTTAGTCCTGGCTACTTGGAAGGCTTGAGGCAGGAGACTCATTTAGTTCAAGGCCAGCCTAGGCAACACGATGACACTCCATCTCTTAAACAAGAAAAAAAGAAATCCAGGTGTGGTGGTATGTGCCCATAATCTTAGATACTCAGGATGCTGAGGCAAGAGAACTATGAATTTGAGACCAGTCTGGGCAATTTAGGGAGACTCTAAAAATAAAAGAGGGCTAGGGGCATAGGCTAGTGCCCTGGGTTTGATCCCCAGTCCTACAAAAATAAAAAAAGCCAGTAGTGCCTCAGTGTTACAGCCCTTGCCTACCATGTATGAGGCCCTGAATTCAATTCCTAACACCATATGGGCAAAGGAGAAAGAGCAAGAGGAGGAAAGAAAAAATGAAGTGGATCTTCTAATCTGCTTATCCTTGAGGTCTAGGGCAGTGGTGGAAAACTATGGCACATGTGTGCCTCAGTTACTTAGCTCTTGTTGCTGGAACACAATAACTGACACCCAAAATTAAAGAAGGAAAGGTTTATTTATTTACTTATTTATTTTACGTGAAAGGTTTATTTAGCTCACAGTTAATGCAGGTTTTGGTCCATACTTGGCTGGCTCAATGGCAAAGCGGCGCAAGGCAGAGGGCAGCAGTTCATGGAGACAGAAAACAGCAAAGTGCAAAAACCAAAAGGGAGGAGCAGTGGCTGTGGCAGCCAGAAATCCCCTCTCCCTTCCTTATATTGAATGCAGATTATCTACCCCATGGCAGGTGTAGCATTCACAGCCATAATCCCTCCCCCCCGCTGCATTGGATCATGAATTGTTGCCCCAGTGATTGCGTGAGGCTTTGGGGGAACAACTAGACACAAACCATCCATAACAATGTGCCACAGTGGGCTGTTTGTATCACTGAAAGTTCTAAAAGGTTCACCATCACTGATCTACACAGTGGTCAACAAACCATGCCTATCTCCTGTCTGCACAGCTTTCAACCCAAGTGATTTTTGCACTTTTTTTAATGATCGAAAAAAATTAATACACAAGTATTTCTACACACCTGAGAATTACATGAAACTCAAATCCTGGTGTTCTTCTATAGACCAAGCTTTACTGGAACTTGCCTGGGCTCTTTGTGTCACTGCCTGCACCCATTTTCACATTATAACACATGAGAAGCAGATGCGATCCTTGTGTCCTGGTGGTACAGAAATTGTTATGAAGACCTCCAAATATGTGAGGGAAATACTACGGCTCCCAATCTGTTAGATGTCTGATACTCTGAATTCCTGTTCTCTGAAATCGAAGAACGAATTCTAGGAACAAGGAAGGCTAAGAGTAGGAAACATTTATGGAGAGATGGAAAGCTCCTGCCTGAGAGGGACAGGAAGGGATACCTGGAAAGTGGGCTGCCCCCAACCCCACTTCTCAGGGGAAGTTTTACTGAGCTCAGCCACGTGTGTATAATGTGGGTTACAGCTAAGACCAACCAATAAGATTAATCATTTAGGTAATATTGATCCA
Source organism: Ctenomys sociabilis (assembly GCA_004027165.1). Lineage (NCBI taxonomy): Eukaryota > Metazoa > Chordata > Mammalia > Rodentia > Ctenomyidae > Ctenomys > Ctenomys sociabilis. Next base: position 20,045 of record PVKA01031368.1, on the reverse strand, counting down.
ATAGGGAAGCAAGCCATATATAAAGCAGGCATGGAAAAAGAAAGATCTCAGGTATGTGATGGATGCCTAGCTGGGTTTTATTAGATCAAGCGTTATCACTTATCTTTGGGGAGTATATAGGTCTGGCCTTTTTCTTGTTATTTTGAGGCCTGGCCTAGAACTGAACTTCTCTCTTCAGGGAAGCTGGGGCTCATGTGACTTATGGGAAGTCCTATGAGGGAACTGAGTTACATGCACTCCATTTTTCCTGCCTGTTCCAAAGTCTGCCTGTGATTACACTGAAGGGAGCGGCTGGATCCTCCAGCCCCATGGAGCCCTGTGGCAGTGGGGGCTCTTCTCTAATAAGTAGGGATGCTCACATCCTGAGAAAGAGTCTCTTGGGGTGGAGTGGGGCATCCTTAGCTCTGGATATCAAGCATAGAAACTGGGGGGGGGAAAAGGATGCTTCATAAAGATATATGTTTTTATGTATTTTCACATTTTCCTAGGGATCTGTGAAGATAGTCCTGTGAAATTTCGCTTAAGTATAGGTGGGAGCCTTATGTAGTAGTTCTGGACCAGAGGGCTTCTGCCAGACAGATTTTATTTTTTTCAGTATCAAAAATTGACCCCTGGCATTTTGCACTGAGTTACACCCTCCTCTCCCTTTCTTCAGATTTTATTTTGAGTCAATGTCTCAAGTCGCTAAATTGCCCAGGCTGGGCTTGAATTTGTGATAATCTGTCTGAGCCTGCTCAGGAGTTAACCACATCTGAATCTGCTTGCATCCTGCAGTTTGCCAACAGCCTCGTCACTCCACATTATTCACCCAACATCTGTTACACATTCCTTGCCAGATATCTGAAACCATCTGATGTTACCATTGTAGATTTGAACTCAATTCCCTTGTTTTATTATTTTTTTTATAATGTATTTTTAGTATAGGGTCTACAGGGTCTCACTACACAGATCGGACTCCCAAACACTGGGATTATAGGCGCATGCCATCACACCCAGTCTCAGTCACTGTCTCAGCCAGCCCTGGGAGTAGGGCCAGCATGGCAGGCCGGGGATCAAACCCAGTTGCTGCACCTGCCTAAGCAGGACTTTAGTCCGCTGAGCTGTCTGGCTGGCCTCCCTTATTTTTATAGTCAAGCAAAAAGAAAAAAAAAAACTTCAAAGAGAGGAAGCAGCTCTTGAAAACAACGCATGTTTCTCACTGTCTGATACACTACTCTTTTTATTTCTTTATTTATTTTTTGGCAGAACCGGGGATTGAACTTAGGCCCTTGCACTTGCCAGGGAAGTACTTATTCCACTGAGCCATCTCCCCGGCTCCCCTGATACACTACTCTTTTAGGGACAAATTTTTTACTATGGCCCAAATCAACATTCATTACCAAAGAGAAAGACAAAATCTATGATTTCACCTTCTCGAGAGGGTAGGGTTGTACTTTGTGGCAAAAGCCTGTAATTCCATAAGTCTGGGAGGCTGAGGCAAGAGAATTCCAAGGTCAGGCCCAGCCTGTGGCTGTAGCTAGCTGAGTAAAAGGGGCTGAGTTCAATACCTAATACTGAAAAGAAAACAGAAGGGGAGGAAGGAGAGAGGGAAGGAAGGGAATGAGAGAAATAAGGAAAAGGAAGGAAGAAATTATTTTTTTAGTATTTAGCACAGGGTTGTAGATCAGACTCGTCGTGATCCTCCCGTTTACAGCCTCCCAAGAGCTGGGATTACAGGCGCAGCATGCCACCATGACCAGTCTCAATCACCATTTCTGTGTACCCCAGGGGTGGGGCCGGCACGGCATGCCCAGGAATCGAATCGCAGGGCACTGGGTCTGACTAAACTGGTGCTTTAATCCGCTGAGCTATTTGGCCGGCCCCGAAAGGGGTTATTTAGATGTAGCAACAGTTTCAATCTGTAGCCCAGAAAAGTGAAGTTTATCCAGATTTAACAAGCCAGTGTGGTCCACGTTTCTAACTATAGATAGCAGAGAACCTGAGATGCAGTGCAGGCCAGGAACCTTTTTTTCGAGCTCATTATTTCCATCCGAGTGCCGGAACAGAGGACCGGAAGTTGTGAAGCTGCGGGGCGGGGCGAACACTGTTCACTTATTCAAACTGGCCACAAGGTAAGGGTGCACATCTTATAAGGGTCCCCCTTGAGTTTCTGATGCGCCGCGGTTCTGGGACCAGGGTTGGGGCTACACAGTGGGCAGTGGTGTAAGATGCCGGGCCCAGCCCGCTGCCCCGAGTGCGGCTCCGCCGAGCTTGTGGAAGACTCGCACTACTCGCAGAGCCAGCTGGTGTGCTCCGACTGCGGCTGTGTGGTCACCGAGGGTGTCCTCACCACTACCTTCAGCGAGGAGAGCAACCTCCGAGGTACTGTGCTCATCCGGTGGGTCGTTGCCCCAGGCTTCCCTTCCTAGCTCCCTCTTTCCTTGTCCTGCTCATACCTAACGAAATGCACGAGGTCAGGGGCTGCCTGTTCTCTAGTGCGGCCTCAGGCATACGTTGCGGCGGTAAGAAATGCTAAATCAGTGAAGCAGGAGTGTGGTCGGTGTTGAGAGGTTGTGGATAAACTCTATGAACACAGCACGTATTATTATCCCAAAGGAAAAGTAATTGACAAACAACAATAAAACCCCTCTTTTTCCCCTTACTTTCCAAGTTTCCCTCCAGGGCAGCTTTAAAAATCCGTAGCCAAGAAAATTACCTAGATTGAATGCTGGGAACAGGATTGAAACATGGGAATGTTTGGAATTACTTTAAGTTGCATGACTAACTTTCCTCAGTCTCTGTGTATTTGAACCCACTGTGGAGGTAAAAAACAAAACGGGTCTGTTCTTATGCTTAGGGGGCACAGTCACCCAAGAACAGATGGGACAGAGAACAGACAAGCAGTATTCAGAATTCTGCTCTCTGGCTTTGTGTGGTATGGGAGGGCAGCATCCTAAGAAATACGGGCCGGCTGGGCGTGGTGGTGTAGGCCTGTAATCCCAGCACTCGGGAGGCTGAGGCAGGAGGATTGTTGTGAGTTCGAGAGCAGCCTGAGCTACAAAGTGAGCTTAAGACCAGCCTGAACTGCAAATGAGACCCTGTCTCAAAAAGACAAAAAAAAAAAAAAAAGAAAAAAAAAAAAAAGAAATAGGGACTGACCATGCTATTTGTTATTCTCTTGCAGAAATAACATATTCTCGAAGCACTGGGGAAAATGAACAAGTTAGTCGAAGCCAGCAACGAGGTGAGAACCATCCTTTTATGACACAATGGCTTTAATGAAAATTATCCTGATAGCTGAGCCTATCTGTGCTTTCTTATTTGAGTCAATACTACTGTAAAGGAGGGTAAAAGAAACTAGCAATTAGAAACCAAAGTTCAGGTGAGGATATAGCTCAGTTGAATAAGTGCTTGCCTGGCAAGTGCAAGGTCCTGAGTTCAATCCCTTGTTTCCCAAAAAAAGAAAGAAAAGAAAGAAACCAAAGTTCGTTATGGTTTTGAGAGTGAAGGCCAGTCAGTGTGCAGTTTGGGCTTGCACAGCGCTATGTTTGAGAGGAACCTTGGTAAAACTTTGGCACAGAGGTGGGATGGCATTAGGTTTGATTCCCAATACTACAGCAAAAGAAGATAAAGACTCATCCCCTCCAAAGTCAAATATTCGGGCTGGCAAGATAGCTCAGTGGTCTAGAGCACCTCCCAGGGACCGTGGTTCGAGCCCCAGCACCACATGCCATGCCAGCCCCTCCCCGCAGGGCCGGCTGAGTTCACACCCCACCCCCGCAAAAAAAGAATCCGTGATGTGTAGCGAGACATTGTAATAAATAAAGGAATTTAAAAAAAAAAAAAAAAAAAAACAAAGTCAAATATTCTCCTGTCACTATAGACCAGGTGCATTATTTGTGCCTGTGGTATCTGTGATATTTAGCAGAAGATTAAGTTGTAGCAGATCTTCCTGGGTTGTGCGCTAATTCCTTTAATCCCTCTAACTTTTGCTGTGGGTTTTCCTAGGTCTCCGCCGAGTGAGAGATCTCTGTCGAATTCTGCAGTTGCCTGCAACATTTGAGGAAACTGCAATCACCTACTACCAGCAGGCATACCGGCACTCTGGCATCCGTACAGCCAGGCTGCAGAAGAAGGAGGTGTTGGTTGGATGCTGTGTTTTAATCACCTGCCGGCAGCATAACTGGCCCCTAACCATGGGAACCATCTGTGCCCTTTTGTATGCAGACCTGGATATGTTTTCTGGCACCTACATGCAAATAGTGAAGCTCCTGGGGCTGGATGTGCCATCTCTGCGCTTGGCCGACTTGGTGAAGACTTACTGTAGCAGGTATCCACTGCAGGAGACACACACACACACACACACACACACACACGCACAGGACAATGTCTGATGAATGACATGACACTGGGATGGCACAGGTCTGTGTATCTGGAACATTTTGCCTGACCAGAGCTCATTTAAAACAATGTAGGAGAAAAGTGTATTCTCTGTATCTTAGGCTTGGTACTGTAAGGTTAATACTGGTGTACATTTCTAAAATACTTCCTTTTCAAATTTCATTGCCTTGGATGGCCAGATAACTCAGTAGACTAAAGTGCCTGCTTAGGCAGACACAGTGGCCAGGGTTTTATCCCTGGTATGCTGTGCTGGCCCTGTCCCTGGGGTGCGCTGAGATGGTGATTTAAGATTGGGCATGGTAGCACACCTCTAATCCCAGCACTTGGGAGGCTGAAAACAAAAGAATCACTGAGTCTGATCTTCATAGTGAAACCCTGAATGCCCTGTAGACCCTGTACTAGATACATAAAAAAAAAAAAAAAAAAAAATTCTCATTGCCTTTATAACAACCTAACAGTTTAAGAAAAGTAGTTACTGGGCTTGGCAAGGGCTGCTGAGGCATATTGAGTTACATGCTTTATGAAGGGCACTTCTTGTTGTTGCATGCATGCAACTGTGACTCCTGGGGTGGTCATAAATGGAGCTGAAGGGATATTAGTTAAAGGCAGAACTGGGGTTAAAGGCTGAGCCTTTTGTTTTTTAAGTAGCTATTTTTTTTGTTTGTTGTTTCAAACAGTAGAAAACAAAGGCAGGGGCTGGGGAGATAGTCAGTGGTTGACTGCATGCTGTGCAGGCCCAGGAACTCCAGGTATGCTGTACTGGCCACCGAAACTGGTGGTGGTGGCAGCACATGCCTGTAATCCCTAGCACTGGGGAGGTTGAGACAGGAGGCTGAGGATCATGATGAGTCCGAATTGTGTAGCAAGATCCTGTATATAAAAAGGAAAAAAGAAAGAAAACAGGCAGTTGATACAAATAGGGTGGGGCTCTGAGATAGGTTACAGAGAGAGGGGAGAGGGACTAGCATGAGGGAGAGCCTGGCTTTCATCCCTAGTACCAAAAGAAAAAGTAATTGCTAACCCTTGCTTCCTTCCTAGCTGGGGGACTAGGCGTGAGTTTTCCAACCCTAAATGCACAAAACAGCATAGAGTTTTAAGTGAGAATATTGAAAAATCACTGAAATTGGTGTCAAATGGGGGTGTTCAGCTAGTGCTTGGTTGTTGGCTACTGCCCTTCCTTTGACCTGCAGAGCATGAGCCCTGTTTTCTTTCATGCCCTGTCTGAATTTGCTGCTCCCATGGGCAGAATAGCTTCCCATTTGGAGTGGACTGGCCTTTCTTAGTCTAGGAGAGCAGCCCCTATCATGGAGACTTGACCCGCACTTTCGATGTTTCAGTTTTAGACTCTTCCAAGCCTCTCCATCTGTGCCAGCCAAATACGTGGAAGATAAAGACAAAATGCTGTCTCGAACCTTGCAGCTGGTGGAACTGGCCAGTGAGACGTGGCTGGTCACTGGGCGACATCCACTGCCGGTCATCACTGCAGCTACTTTCCTGGCATGGCAGTCTCTGCGGCCTTCAGATCGGCTGACTTGTTCCCTGGCCCGATTTTGTAAAATGGCAAATGTGGATCTACCTTACCCCGCTGCCTCCCGGCTGCAGGAGTTGGTAGCTGTGTTGCTGCGGATGGCGGAGCGGCTAGCCTGGCTGCAGGTTCTGAAACTTAACAAGCGGTCTGTGGTGAAGCACATTGGTGACCTGCTCCAGCACCGCCACATGTTGGTCCGCATGGCCTTTCATGATGGATCACCAGAAAGGGGGACCCAGGAGAAAGAGCAGCAGAGACAAGGACAGCGAGAGGGGGAGGCAGGGGGTAACACCTTAGATTTCAATCAGGGGAAACGACCAGCAAGTCCTGCACTCCTCCTCCCACCCTGCATGCTGAAACCCCCAAAGCGGAGCTGCCCCACACCCCCTGTCTCCACGGTCACTGGAGATGAGATCATTTCTGATAGTGAGATAGAGCAGTATCTGCGTACCCCTCAGGAAGTGAGGGACTTTCAGAGAGCCCAAGCTGCTACCCAGACTGCTGTGTGTGCCTCCAGCCCTCCCTAATTGATGCCTCTTCCTACAGCAGCATGATAACCACCCCAGGATAGGGGTCATGTAGGCACCTAGATATCATTTTTTGTTTGAAGGAACCAAAAGGGGTGCTGTAGTTAGGTGGACTTTAGGTCCTAGGGAGAAGTTAGGAAGAGTGTGTGAGGCTGTTAGTGGGGCTGGGGCTATCTCTTGTCTGCAGACGTCAGGTTGCAGGCATTTGTGTTCTGTAGGCTGACTTGTTGACTTGGAAAAAGTGGCCGTGTCGGCACCCCTCCTGCTCCCTGTTTGAATTGAACACACTGCTGTTGGTTCTGCAGGCCTGTGGAGCTCTTCCTGCTGCTTGTGGCACCACTGGCATTTGCAGCTGCCCATAAATACATAAGCTGGGAAACTCTTGGTCTGTCAATTCTAGATTCTGGTGGGCACGTGTATGCTACATGTGCATGGTGTCATGTGATCTACCTCATTAATAAAAGGACCTTGGGTGGACTACAGCTATAACTCAAAGAGCTTTGCAAAATTTTAATATATTAAAACAAGAGACATCTGCTAGAAAACATTCTATTGTATAAAATCCGAGCTTTTAAATACATGTTTTCTTTGGCACTTTTCATTCCCTCCCTCCCTCTCCCCAGCGTATTGCAAAAAGCTCTCCAGTGCTAAGGCATCGGCAGGGTATGTAAACAGCAGCCAGCGTATGTGGAAGAATAATACAAAGCTTTTTTTCCCCCCTAATATTGTCTGTGCAGCAAGCATAAATAACAGGACCTATCTCGAGTAGAATTTTTCCCCTGGCTGTGTCCTTTCCACGTGGTAATTAGGCCAGGGTGACATCAAGAGTGGGAGGGAACCTGGGCTAGACCTGGGTCCCGTTGCTCTTCGTAGGGTCCAGAGCCCCCTCTATTTGCATTTAGTCCTGCAATAAGGCTGGTATTTTATGCAGGGAAAGATCCGGGTGCTGGTGTGACCAGTGAAGGCACAGACCCCTGAGCTGCAGGGACCCTAGTCCCTGACTCAGGGCTTGGTGGGCTTGAGTCAGGAAGCTGTTTTGACATAGTGGACGTTTCTCCTGTGGAGTTAGGGACTGAATTATTGGGGTGCTTCCATATGGCCTCACAGAGGCAAGGAGGTGCTCTTCCTGTGTCCTTGCATAGAAGGCGGAGACGGTTTTGTAACAACAGAAGTGCTTCTCTAAACACCATCTGCGGTGTTTGGGTGGAGCCATCTTCACAGCACCATTCGTGTATTCCTGCTCGAATCCAGGTGTGAGCACCGCCACTTTTCTCCAGGTAGTGGCCACCTGGCAGGGAGCTTTGCAGGTCAGCAGCCTAGGCTGCCTTCCGGGGTGGTGGTGCTGGGGCCTGTGGGTAACAGTCATGGGAACAGTGTTGCTTCTGCGTACATTCCCACTTTTCTTGCTCCTCCAAAACTGGTTGATCTCCACAGCTCCCCTTCTCCACCCGCTGCTCCCTCTTGCATAGTTAATCACAAGAGCAGCACCAGTTAATACTACCCTGAGCCTGGCAGTGGCTCATGTGCTAGGGATGGCTCAGGGAACCAAAGCCTGGGGAAGCACAAGATTCCCCCAGCAGGCAGTTGGAGTGCAGCCCAGGCTTCTTTCTTTCTGGGGGGCTGACAGTTGTCAAAGGCCCTGTGCTCAGCAAAGTGGGGCTCTTTGGTGGGAGCCCACCCTGACTGGACTGGCCCCTCTCAGGCCCATGGGACTTTCTGCCCACGTGGGAGGGCTCCTAGAGCTTGACCTTAAAACTGGCCTGAGCTGGACAGAGAAGTATCACTCATGTTTTTTGGGGTCTTTGCTATCAGCGTAGGGTGGCCTTCCTTGAAGCCATGAACAATTGCCTCTCCCAGCCTCTGGGGCGGGCAGCACTTGGCCCTGCTGACTGCTGGCAGCTCTCGGTGGCCCAGCAGCCCGTGGCTGGGTCTGAGCTCGCGGTAACAGCCCACCGGCTTGGCTCCTCCTGAAGTGTGGTGGCCCGCCCTAGACGGTGGTCTCGCTCTTCCAGAGGCCGGTCTTCATGCAGCCGCCGCCTGCCGCCTCCACGCCCCCCATGGAGTTATCATCGTACTTGCTACCCTTGGGCACACCGTTCAGGCTAGCGCTGTTGAGTGGGTACGAGCGCCTCTTGTTCTCTTTCTCTGGCACGCAGCCACTCTTGAGGTTGTCGCGGCTGATGCTGCGGCGCTGGCCGGACCGCCCGGCCTCGGGGGCCGGCGTGACACTCGTGTCACTACCTTCAGACAGTGTGAGCGTGGCCTCACCCTCGGGCGGGTGGCTGTCGCTCGGGCTGCGGTGCAGGCTGCCGCTCTCGCTGGAAGGGGGCTCGAGTGCCCCTGTGGCCAGGCCCGTGCGCATAGCTCGTAGCCGGCTCCTGCCACCCGCCTCCCCCGCGCGGGGCGTCTTAGCCCGGCTCCGGTGCGCGCGGCGCCCATGGTGCACATTGTTGGGGTGGCGTGGGGCCAGGCCCGCCCGAGGACCCACGGACTCGGGGTCCCCATCCCCACGGGCCATCCCCACTTCGCACCCCTGACTCTGAGCCAGTTGCAGATTGGTAAGTTTGCAAGGCCCACTGCTGCCGCTCGGGGAGGACTGGATGGATGCGGGCCCCTCGGCCACCACAAAGGGACCGTCCTCGATGGTGGTGGGCACCGCGCGGGTCGGGGTGTGGGGAGCCGAAGGCGAAGCCAAGGGACAGCACGCACGCCAGGAGGCCCTGACGTCTCGGCGCCTGGCACAGTGATGTGTGAAGATGAAGAGGCCCAGGGCAGAGGCTGCCACCCCGTAGAGACAGCTACACACCACCCGGGGCAGCCAGCGCTGGGACACGGCCAGGGCCCCGCAGGCCCACATGGCCAGGTACAGGAAGTGCGTGGTCATCAGCGCCCCCAGCTGGACTCCTGGGGAATAGAGGCTATCACCGTCCTGGAAGCCTGCAGTCGCCACCCCATTGCTCCCGGTTGCCAGCAGGGAACCTGAGTCACTCAAGAGGGCGCCGCTGTTCCTGAGCCTGGTGGAAGTCCTTAGTTCCTCCCCTGGCTCTAGGGAGATCCTGCTGCCTCCGCCCTTTGGGCTTTTTGCCAAAGGACCCCGTAAGTGCAGTCCTGCACACAGGAAGTAGATCCAGGTAACCAGCAGAATCAAAGCCACCGGGATGTAAAAGGCGCAGAGGCTGGGACGCCACACCAGCCAGCAGCTAGGGGAGACAGAGGCAGAAGATGAGGAAGGACACATTGGGTGGGCTGGGGAAGGTAGAATCTGGGGAGTGGAAAGGCAGTCCTGGTTTAGTCCCTTGCGGGGTTAGGGGTTCAGGCTGCTGGCTGGGCAGGGAGCGGGTGGGTAGTGTTGGGCAGCCATGCAGGTGGCAGTACAGGCAGCAGGGAGAGGTGCTCACTAGGGACTGTGGTCCCGGTAGTTGTGGATGTTGACCGCAGCTGTGATGCCACAAATGATGAGTGGGATCCCTCCAGCAATCAAATAGAACCTGGAGGGGATGGGGTTTGGACGTCAGAGAGGGAGGGGTCTGGCAGGAAGAGCAGGAACCTCACTTGGTATCTCTGCCTCATCTTCTGTTCCCTTTAAGTTTCCCACAGATTGGTTGTTACTGCCTTTTTTTTTTTTTTTTTTTTTTTAATTTTAATTTTTTGCTTGTTTTGTGCCAGGGGTGCACGGCCCTGATCAGGCAGGCCTAGGAGACAGGCCTTGGCCAAAACTTTTAAGAGACAGAAGCCAGACTTGCTCTCTCAGAAATTGGGATACCTGAGAGAAAGGGACATCTGGTCCCTTCCACAAGGAAGTTGGTAATGAGGAAAGAGTGGTGACCACCTGGCGCGGAAGCTGCAGCAGGCTTACAAATGTAAGCACACTTATTCTCATGTTCAGAAGTGTGCAGAAATGTACACTTCTGTACAGAAGTGTGCCACACTGTTAAAAAGGAAGGAAGTACAAGCCAGGGCCCACTCTCCATGGTCTCTTTGGGTGGAAGACAGGTCAGGCTGTTGGAGCCTCTTACACAGATGCCAAAAAAGAATAAAGGTATCACCTGGGGAGAGGATACAGTGAGAGAGTATTTGGAGAAGCCCAAGAAGTACATCTCCGAAACAAAAATGATCTTTGCTGGCAACAAGAAGGGAGAAAGGGCAGACTTAGTGGCTTACCTGCAAAAGCCTGCTACTAAGTAATAGTCACAGCTTAATTCATTACAGAACAGAAATGTCTCAAGACTTTTTCACGTACCATAATTTAATAGATCTCATACACCAGAATTCAGATCATGAGTGGCTGACAGAATATTTTTGTTAAATAGTCCTGATTCAAGTAAAATTGGCTTATAGTTAAATGGGTATCTTTTTTTTTTTTTTCTCAAGTTTTGATAGTAATTCCAGCTCAGTAAATACTTGTTTTTCCCTTTCTAAATATATGGTTGGACTTAATTAGTAATATTCAACTTCTCACAAAGATTGAGAATGTCATCTCAGAACTACTGAAGGTTGGTTTTATATTTAGATTTGTATAACTGCTTGTATGAATATGTTTAAATATGGGGAAAATCCTTCATTGTTTCAAAATCAAGCAAGAATCCCCTGTTTCAATTTGTGTTTATTAGCCTGTGAAAGGGAGTGGTTGAAGACAAGAAAGCAGCATCTACATTTTTAGTTTTTTTTTTTGGTTTTTTTTTTTTTTGCAGAACTGGGGATTGAATTCAATACCTTGTGTTTACTATGTCCCTAGCCCTTATATTTTTGGTCTTGACCATGTCAATTTAATTAGGATCCCTGTATCTAAAATATGCTATCTTTTGGGCCAGGGAGATGGCTCAGTGGAATAAGCGTTTCCCTGGCAAGCACAAGGGCCTGAGTTCAATGCCCAGTTCTGCAAAAAAAAAAAAAAAGCTATCTTTTAATTACTGAAACACATTTTATTTTATTTTATTATTTTTTTTGAAACACATTTTAGTGTGGTGTATGTATAATGTCAAATGACAAATATTTAACATTTCTCACATCTTGTAGTTGATCTGTAAGTTCAGATCCTTTTAAAAGTTAGAGTGAGGGCTGGAGAGATAGCTCATTGGTATAAGCACCTGCCTGAAAAGCACAAGATCCTGAGTTTGATCCCCAGTACCAAAAACAAACAAATAAAAATAAAAGTTAAAATGTCATCATAACCAGTTGGATTTGAATTCTTTAGGCCAGACTGAGTTATTCAGGATAGTATGTAACAGCTATTTACAAATATAAGACTAAGGTCTGGGGATATAACTCAGTGGCTTAAGCACCTGCTTGGCAGGCACAAGGTCCTGAATTCAATCCCTGGTACCACAAAAACAACAAAAAAACCTAAACTACAGGATACTATTGTACATGTGGTTCATAGTGGTGCTTCCTCTAGGCACACTAGAAGGACTAACGTGGGGAAAGTATAACCTGAGCACAGCTTTGCATGTGACCATAATACTTAATTAAAAACAAATCAGATTTTGAAAAAGAGTACCTCTCAGGCTCCCAGGTTCCCTGCCCAGTGTACCTGCGGAGCCTGGGGGCTGTGCTCATGCTGCAGTCTGTATGGCTAGTTGCATCGAAGGCTCTGCCTGGGCACAGCACCTCCCTGCCTCCACCCTAGGAACTCTGTTGCCCCTGCACAGCTGACAGGTGACGTGCTTACCGGAGCATGGGCTGTGGAGCAGGTGGCAGAGGGTCACCTTCTTGTGGAGGAGGCCCCCTCCAGGTGAGCTCCTTATGCAGGACTCGAGCCTTCACCCCCATCCAGAGCAGTGTGGACAGTGAAGAGTAGTGCAGAGTGACGCCCACCTGCAGACGGGTGCTGAGGCTGGGGCCAGGGCAGCTGGGGTGGGCCACCCCAGGACCCCAGCTGCCAGCATGCACCCTGGGTCTGCAGCCCCCTCCCCACACAGCTCTTCCAATCCAGCCCCTGGTGACCAGATGCCAACCATGTGTTGTCCTCTCCATTTGTATCCAGAATTTGCTCCTGCCCTAAAGAGTCTTTGGAAGCTGCTGATGCTGTGCAGCCATCCCCTGACTACTCTCCATCCGCTCTGCACTCTCGACACCCTTCCTACTTCCTCTGGCCTGGTTCCTACCACCCCTGCACCCTGGGCCCTGCAGACCCCATGTCACCCTCCAGAGCTGGCAGAGAGAACAGTGGAGCTACAGCCTGTTCACAGGAACCTCTCTTTTCTTGTTCTGCACCTCCCTACTCTATACCTACACTACCACTGCTCAACTTGGAGCCCCCGGCGCCCACACGCTTACCGCCTGGCAGACCATCTGGTACTTGGTGAGCATAATGCCTCCTGCAAAGACGGCAGAGGTCATGGCCATGTGGAAACATAGGTTCAGCAGCATGTGCCACCCCTTCCGGGACACGTGGATGGAGCTTTCCCAGAGAAAATCTTCCATTAATGGACTGCCCAGCCCAGGCTGAGGCCCATGGGGTCTTGAGGACACTTAGAGCACCCAAAGGGAAAAGCAGATATCTGTGCATGTACCCGTGCGTGTAGGTGTGTGCATGTCACTGAGGCCTCAGGGCGGAAGTCTAGGACTCCCACAGTGTATGTTCCAGCCCCAGAACTCCCCAATCCTGTGCTATGCAGGACCTGCTGCAGGCCAGGTAGACCTAGTCAGTCCCTGCAGCCCTGGGTGAGCCTGACCACCTGCCCTTCAGTGCTCACCTGTGATTGAGGATGTAGGTAATGATAGTAGAGAAGAGGCAGAGCAGCAGCAGGGCTGTGCAGGGGTACACAACAGGGTGCAGCCCGGCCCCAGAGCCTCTGGGATCCTTGGGGAAAGCACTCAACTCCTGGGAAGGAGAAAGGAAGGAATGAGCCACACTTGCCAGTCTCCCAGGCCTGTTGCTTTTTCCCAGGTACTGCTAGCCATTCTTAGAGTTGGCTAGAGGAGATGCTAATGGCCTCTCCTCAAGCATCCTGCCTCCCTAGAAACTTCACATCCCCAGCCTGCAAAATCCAGAACGAGGGAGCAGGTTCTGCCTGTGACACAGCTGCAGGCCTCTCAGTATCTGGGAAAGTAGGGGACAAATGTGGTAATGGAGGGGACAAAAGTGTTCCTAGACTGATTTGACCCTTGGGGAGTCTTGGTTTTGAGGAGTACAGCTGGTGAGGGGGCGGCAGGCCTATAGTTTCAGGTCCAACTGTACATGTAAGGAGACACAGAACTGCCTATCTCCTGTGATGGAGAGGCCAGAGGCCACATTTTAGGAGCCAACACAGGCACAGGGCTCAGCAGGCTGCTGCCTCTCTGGTTAGGGAATCCTGCACTCCTGCCCACATGCCCCTTGCCCACCATGTCCCATCATACCCACCATGAGCACAGCCACACTGCCCAGGTGCTGGCAGTGCAGGGAGCTGACATTGGGCTGGCTGGAGCGCAGCTGGCAGCCTTCTGAGCTCCAGCCCCCAGGTCCCTCCTGGATCCACCAGGCTGCTATGGGGTCAGCCCCCTCAGCCCAGTGTCGCAGTGACACAGCCACTGGCTCGGTGAGGTTCCCCACACCACAGCCACCTACAGGGAGAGAAAAGTCCATGTGCATGCACAGGTGGTGGCAGAGGAGAGGCTGGATCAGGTACAGAGCAGGGCAGGTGAACAAGGGGTGGTAGACTGGCAGCTTGCATGGTACCTGCAGGGTGGGGCACTGGGCAGGGCTTGGAGGCAGAAGTGGAGGCCAAGTTGCAGTCTAATTGGGGGAGACTGGATAGGGTGAAAAGCAGTAATAAAGGAGTGCTAGCTGGCTATGAAGGTTCATGCCTGACAGTTAGGAAGCTGAGGCAGAAAATTCTAAGTTTGAACCCAGCCGGGGCAATATAGTGAGACCCCGTCTCAAAACAAAAAATTAATAAGAGGTGGCATGGCCTAGTGTAGAGTGCCTCTGTAGATGCCCAGGGAGAGTGATGATATGCTTCTCCAACAAGAGGATTTAACAGATACTTGGGGACAGGGAGGAAGTAGCTAATATGGAGGGGGCAGAAGGCCAGGTGAAGGCAGGTGTCAGGAGGACACCCAAGATGGGACAGCAGGGTGGCACGGGAGGACAAGGAGGAGAGAAGTTCTGGGCAGAGCTGTGTGGAGACATGCATGGCACATGGGACACTTCCACCAGCTGCTGACACTGACTGCACCTTGCTTGGGGGACCAGGTCATTTTCAGGAAGCTTGGTTATCAGGAAAGGCCTTCCTGGCCCCAACAAGGCTAGGCTGTCCCTTGTAACTACACAAACTGAATACCTGGTTCTACTACTCACTGCCAGCGACTGTTCCCTGTAAGGACGCAGTTCTCTGTGCAGGGATGCAGGTGTGCCTGCCCTGTGTAGCCTGGCATAAGAGGCTCCGGGAACCTTTCCAGCCAGAGCAAGGTAGGCAGGGGACCCCAGGTAGTGACAGCCACTCCTGGCTGGGAGAAGGGCACAGAGTCATCACGTAGAATGGCACACAGAAGGCAGCGCTCTCTCTCTCCCCCATCTACCTACCTACCTACCTACCTAGCTGGTGCTATTAGTGAAACAGAGTCTCCCTAAATTACCAAGTTGCTCAGGCTAAATTGCAACCTTCCTGATTCAGCCTTCCAGAATGCCAGGATGCCAGCCACATCCCATCAGGCAAGGTTTGGAAGGCAGTGCTAAGCTTTGAGGGGCTCTGTGATGTGCCCCACCATGCTTACATAAATCTGGCATTGGGGTGTACAGTGAACTAAAGATGAGACCCAGCAGACACAGAAAGAGTACAGAGAGGACACAGGAGTGGCAGTGTCACAAGTAGGAAAAAGGCACACACAAACCATTGGTGTGGTCCTGCCATATGGAGCTGAGAGGACAGCTGCCAGGGCATCTCTTTGCTCCTGGTGCCAGATCTAAGTGAAGCTATTTGTCTGGCAGTGTCCCCACCACCCTGTCTCTGGTTACTTTGTCTCTCCAGCCCTGGTCCCTACACCCTTCATGACCCTGGGAATCCTGGCCGTGCACAAGGCTTCCTGCTCAGCCCCACCTCTGGCCACAATGCCAGGGCCACTGTCTTTCGAGACACCTCTTGCCAGGGCCGCCTGTTCAGCAGCAGCAGCTTCCTCAGCCCTGCCCAAAGCGCCCCTGGGTGTTGCTCCAGCTCCCACCGCTCAGGAAGACGGCGGCCTCTGTATGGCAGGACACCAGCCCCGTGCTCCTGTGCTCCTCGTGACGTGTGTGTGGCTTGGCGGGAAGCACAGATGTGTGTGGAGTGTGCTGAAATTTGTGCTTGTAGCTTAAAATCCGAGCACCGGAGCCTGTTCGCATTAAGAATGATTGAAAGAGGGCTGGGGATACAGCTCAGTGGCATAAGCACCTGCCTGGCAAGTGCAAAGTCCCGAGTTTGATCCCCAGGACCACAAAATAAATAAAAGAAAGAAAGAAAAAAAAGAGAAATGCAGGAGAGACCCTCCATCCTGAGCCCTCCCCTGGAGCAGTGGGACGGGGGGCAGAACAGGCCGATGTGTTCAGGGAGTCCAGCCCTTACTGGTGCCTGCAAAGATGACAGGGGTGGCCACGCTGCGCCTCTTGCCAGGCCCAGTAGCTGCAGGCCGGGAGGTGTTGCCGGGGCTGCGGAAGAGGCGGCCATTTCGGAAGACAAGCAGTTGCAGGGTGCAGTCCGGGGGGCCTGGGCGAGCCAGGGAAGCCGGAAGGGATGAGAAGAGGCTGGGGGGCAGCTGGATGGAGGCCAGGGCCACGCTGTTCTGGGGGGATAGAGGAGCTCCTCAGAGACATCGCTACTCCCATGGGCTCTGAACTCTTTTAGCCCTCCCACCACACCACCCACCTTATCACCAGACACTGTCCCCTGACCGCCCCCACGCCCACCTTGATGTGGAAGGATGACAGGGAAACGTTGGGCCTCCCTGTGGTGCAGCGGAAGCGCAGGTGCTGGTCAGCCAGGAGCTCAGGTTCAGGCGGGGTGCTGTGGCCAGGGCTGCCCAGCCGTGGCCCCGCCACCCCCAGCTCCTGTCTCTGGAAGGCTGTGCAGCTCAGACCCATGTAGCTGTGTGGCTTGATGAGGTAGGCCTCTAGTGCCACGTTCCTGGAATTCTAGGACAGAGATCAGGCAGCTCTCGGTGCTGCCTCAGGGCAGATCTGCTCAGGCAGTGCCTGCTCCTCTTCCTTGAGATCTTTGCAAAGCGGGGTGCCTTAGTGTGCAGGGGCCTCCTATCCTAGCCCTAGACAGGGATCTTCTGCCTTCTGCTGTGGTGCTGGTGCTCCATCAACACTCTTCTCCTGCATTGCTCACCTCTTCCTGATGCTTTTCTGAGACAGGGTCTCATGTGACCCAGATTGGCCTCAAACTCAAGAACTTTCTCTCTCAGCCTCCTGAGTGCACCACCACACTCTGCCTCAACTTGGTTGTAGAGTGTGATCCACATCTGACCCTGGCACTTCCCAAATGCCCAGCAGGATATCTTGCAAGCTCTCCAGGGTAGTCCCATCAGTGACCAACCCCATGAGGTTGGAAATGTCACCACCTCATGGAACTGCCATCCCATCTTACTGTCACAAGTGCCCAAGCCTCCCTCTTGTTCCTCCAACTCCTGTTTGTTGCCATTAGGCCAGCCCTCCAACTCAGTGCACCAGGAAGCCAAAGACTTCAGCAGCCCCGGGCCTGCTCTCTGGACTGCCCCGACACCACAAACTTAACTCGCTGTGCTTGGGGACACAGTGGAGAAGGAAGGGCTGGCCCCTCCCTCATGCTGACCCACATTACCACAGAGATGTGCTGGGCATGGGGGCTGAGGACAGCTCCCCCGATGCGCTCCAGGGCGCCCAAGATGCCGCTGCAGGCCTTGTCCTCACGCTGGGCCAGCCACAGCAGGTGCTCGTCCACCAGCATCAGATTGCTGGCCATGTCCACCATCACCTCCACCAGCTGGAGGGGGCAGGGTGGTCAGAGGGCAGGAGGAGGTTGGGACCCAGGGGCTGAGTCCATGGCAGGTGCTTCTCAGGGCCGCCAGAAAACAAATTCTCACCTCTTTGATCTGGTCAACATAACCCAAAAATTTCTGGATCATCTGAGCCACGTAGACTACATCCATCATGTCCGAGAAGCTGGCAGCCTCAGCCGTGTACACTCGCAGCTGGTGGGCCAAGGTCAGTGCGTTGGAAGCATTGATGGGCATCTGAGGGTGTTGGAGGAGAAAAGGGAGGCATCTTGCTTTCTGTCTTGTCCTTCTGCCCTTGACCTGCCCCTAAAGCTCTCTCCTAGGGCTGCTTCAGCTATAGAAAGTGGCCCAATCCACTAGTCATGGAGTCAAAGCAGGAGGTGATGGGAACCTGAAGTCACCCCACTCCTAGCACCAAGAACAAGAGGCTGTGTCTTGATGTGTTGGCAATAGAGGGAAATAGGGTGAAAGACTGGCCCATTCTCCTAGGGTGGCCTTTGTGGCTGTGGGCCTCCAGAAGAAGGAAGGTAAAGGACAACACTAGCAGAGAAGGTCCTAGACCACAGCATGGAGGCTGGGCTCCCAGCCCCTGTGCATCATCTGGTTCCACCATCCCATCCCCGCCCCCTCCACTCCCAGCCTCACCAGCACGAAGGTGTACAGCACCCTGGTGATGTCGTTGGTGTACAGGCAGTGGGAGTAGTCCCCTGGCTCCCAGTGGCCAGCCCGGTCACAGCGGCGGGAGGCTCGGGTGCCTGGGGGACCCCCACCCAGAGGCACTGAAGTAAAGGGATACTGTAGGCAGGGCTGGTAGGCTGTGATGCCAGCCAGAGTTCGAGGCCACCTGGGGGCAGAGCAGGAGAGTGCCATGACCCCAGCTCCTCAGACCATACCCCATGCCCACTCTTAGGACTGAGGCCAGATCCTGAGTCTAGGGGAGAATCCCTGAGGGGACACTAGAGAACCCCCAATTTCTGCTTGTTTATTGTGTGCTTTGACAGTGTGATCCTAGGTGACAGTGTGTCCAGAAGCACAACTCCAATTTAAATTTGGAGTTTAAATCCAAGCTCTGTCACTTAGCCACAGCATTAGGTGAGTCCCTTGCCCTCTCTGGGCCCCTATTCTAGGTTGTACAGTGAGGAAGTGCATAACCACCCTGCTCTGGGAGGGCTGCCAAGATATTAAAATGTGACAGTCATGTACACATGTCAAGAAGAAATGCGAGTATCTGTAGAAGACCTCTGCAAACTCTTCATGGAAAGGGGCAGTGAGAAGTGTGCAGCACCTCACAGATGCTAGCCGTATCCGCAGGCACGTGGCCTCCCCAAATGGCTCCGTGACAAGGGGACAGCGGGCCTCTAGTCCCCACATGCTCAGGTGTGACAGTGGGTATAGGGTGGGGCATGAGAGAGAGGGTGCTCCAATCTTGGGTCACCCCCTCTGTGGCACAGCAGCACGAACCTGAAGTCACCACGGTTGTTGGTGATACGCTCGGCAGGGCAGTAGGAGGCGGAGGTCTCCAGCACCACGATTTCCACCTTCTTGCTGGCATTGCCCTGGACTGTGGACACAGAGCACTCCCATTCACCCGAGGCCCACACGCCGATGTGAGATAGGATCAGCTCGCTGTGGGCAAGAGGAAGGGCACCGGCTTGGCGAGGTGCAGTCTAACCCAGCCCGCTGCCCTGCTCCCCTCCAGCCAGCCCCCACGGGTGCTCACTCATGCCTGTCCTCAGTGTACCAGGGAAAATGTGCATACTCCTTCTCATCCTTGTCATCCTCATGTTTTCCTTAGTTTCAATATTTATTTATTTATACCAGACATCAAACTCAGGACCTTGCGCTTGCCAGGCCAGTGCTGTGCCGCTAAGCTCCAAACTGAGCTACATCCCCAGTGTATATTTAGTTTTTGCTAACAACCGCTCAGAGTTCTGGGTCCACTCGCACATACCACCACATCTGGCAAATTTCCCTGTCTTTCCAATGGAGATAATTGGCCCTCTTACAGATCTATTATAGAAACTAATCCTAATAATAAAATGAGAGTCACTATACACACTGTAAAAACACTAAGAAAATATCACTTTTTGAGTGCGGCGGAGCAGCGGGGGAAGATGGCGGCCGCTGTGCCACAGCGGGCGTGGACCGTGGAGCAGCTGCGCAGCGAGCAGCTGCCCAAGAAGGACATAATCAAGTTTCTGCAGGACCACGGTTCAGATTCGTTTCTTGCAGAGCACAAATTATTAGGAAACATTAAAAATGTAGCTAAGACAGCTAATAAGGATCATTTGGTTACAGCTTATAATCATCTTTTTGAAACTAAGCGTTTTAAAGGTACTGAAAGCGTAAGTAAAGTGACTGATCAAGTGAAAAATGTGAAGCTCAATGAAGAAAAGCCCAAGGAAACCAAGTCTGAAGAGACTCAGGATGAGGGGCCACCAAAATACACAAAATCTATTCTGAAAAAGGGAGATAAAACCAACTTTCCCAAAAAGGGAGATGTTGTGCACTGCTGGTACACAGGAACGCTACAGGATGGGACGGTTTTTGATACTAATATTCAAACAAGTTCAAAGAAGAAGAAAAATGCCAAGCCATTAAGTTTTAAGGTTGGAGTGGGCAAAGTTATCAGAGGATGGGATGAAGCACTCTTGACTATGAGTAAAGGTGAAAAGGCT
>PVKA01031367.1:9213-26405 GCA_004027165.1 Ctenomys sociabilis | reverse complement strand
TTCTAGATGTGTCACTGTGTGACACACACACAAACACACATACACACACACACACATATATATTGTATTTTTCCCTACATTCTGGTACCCTGTTTTTCAGAATTTGAAAGCATCCATTTCATTTTTAACAATACAGAATTATACCAAATGTCATCAGTTTCTTTCAGTAGAAACAGTCTTACATATATAATATAAAATTACACATATTACCACCCATTATAGGCAGAAGCACCCCCTCAAAGAAATAAGTAGAAACATCTTAAAGCCTCTTAAAATCCCTATTGTAATGATTTATAGTGTGCATCACTTTTAATACACCAATTGCATTTCAAGAAATGTATGCTAGGGGCTGAGGAGTTGGCTCAGTGGAATAAACACTTCCCTGCAAGCCCAAGGGCCTGTGTTCAACCCCTAGTTACACCAAAAAAAAGTATGCTAAAGATATACATCCAGAGTATGAAAGGACACATGTTCTGGGATGTTTGGTGCGGTACATTAAAAATATTACTGACATTTAAATGTTAATGAATTGAAAGCTGGTTAAAGTAGCTTTAATATGTACCTACTATGTACACACTAGCAAGTATGAAGAAAGCTGGTTAAAGTAGCTTTAATATGTACCTACTATGTACACACTAGCAAGTATGAAGAAACCTATCTATTTCCTATTGAGGAAAAATATTTAGTAAGTAATATAAGGATAAATTCAACAACTGTTTGTTGTGGAAGCTGTAAACGGATTCCCAGACTCCTGTGCAGTTATGCACTCTTTCTAGATAGTAATCGATTGTCAGAAGTTTCTGTGGTTGCCTTTTTCCCTTCACCTATCCCACCTGGCACATCACTGTGAAATTTGATGGCAGAGCAGTCATTTGATGGCCACTAGGCACCGAGCATGACCTCTACAAACGTAATGCTAGTGTGAGAAAGATGGAATGGGCTTGTTTTTCTTGGTATTCTTGGTCAAGAGCAACAGCACTAAGAAGCCTATCTCTGTGCTTTTTGCTACCAAGGTAACTGCATTCATCCTTGCATATTGAAGCCATTACATAGGGCTTTCATGGTTATGATGACTGGTCCAGGTCTTTGGAGATAGCTCAGCAGTTTACCTGCCTGCCTGGGAAGCTCAAGGTCCTGGTTCAATCTCCAGTGCCAAAAAAAAAAAAAAAGCAAAACAAGAAAATGAAATAAAATAAATTAGCACTGGAAGTGTTTTTTGATTATTGTTTTACTTTATTTTGGTACCAGGGATCAAACTCAGGACCTGTGTGCACCACGCATGCACTTCTGCCACTGACCTATCTCCCTAGCTCATTCACTTTTTGAAATATTTACTTTTATAATATGCGATTTTTTTTCAAAGAAACTGACACACATATAAAACAAACTTGCTTTAAAATGTAAATTAAGTTGATGAGCTTTACATATATTTGTCTCCAGCCTTGGCTGAAATGGTGTGTATTACAAAAATTTTCTAGTATTTATATTAGTATATGGATAATAATAAAAAATTAGCATATCTTCTCCTAACAGAGTTACTAAAAGGACAAATATCTGACTAGTGATTAAACAACATAGTTGACAAATGGTTGTCCCAATCGAGAAGAAAAGTAAATGAAGTTAGTAACCATTCTTGTTTCATTTTTATTCTTATTTTTTATGATTGGAAAAAAGATAAAAACATGACTTTGGTAAGAAATGAGTTCAAAATCTAAGTAATTATTCTTCATGAAACTGCTTTCCTTTGAAAGCATTAAACTCAGGGTGTGTTCCTATGTGACAATTGGTAAATTCAACAGATTGAAATTGTTGCAGGAAGCCTGAGTAAGACAGAAATATTGTAGGCAGTCAGACAGAGTCAGGCCCTGGAAGGAAATAGCAACTGCCAGATGCCTTACAACTGTGGGAGGGATGGATGCTCCTGCTGTGAACCAGCACTAAAGACCAAACAAATGCTAGCCCTCCTTAAAGACTGACATCCAGGATTGATCATTACTCAGGAAGAATTATTGCCTGAAGCTCACCAGGTAAGGTCCTGTTTTACATTCATGCCCACTTACTAAGTGACTTGCTACCCCACTTGGTCCTGGGACTAATCAATTTTACCTGAGCAATGGTGCTTGTAATCCCATTGGCTGACCATAGTTTTGTCCTACCCCACATCCACCTAAGCCAGTTCCCATATTCTGCACCTTAGCCCACATGGTTTTGCACTATAAAAGTCCCGGAAGAGACAGCTTCCTGGGGAACTACCTGCTCGGGCCCCCCTCTTGTCCCTCTCTCAGACAGGAAGGAGCTTTCTTTCCTTCAATAAATACATTCTGCTCATAACCTCCATTTGTTCCAAAAATTCATTCTTCAGTTTTAGAGAAAATGAACTCATCCAGGTCAAGTGGGGAGATCATTCTTCCCTATGTCATTTGGAGGTTCCCTATATCATTTGGAGGTCACTCACCTGAGACCAGTTTTTCTTCCTGTATCAAAATGACTTGAGTTGCACATTACTAGGAGAGGCTCATTGTCAAGACTGGCCTTTGCTGATTGCTGGGATTTTAATTTTATATTATTGGAATGTTCTGTTTATACCAGGTTGACTGTTTATACCAGGTTCCTGATTTTTCCTGGACTTCCCCAGAAGCCTTTCCTTCTGCTGATTTTAAACTGAATCCTTTTCTTTGACAAAATCTTAATTGTGAATCTAAAAACTTTGTAGTCCTATAAATCCTCTACAAAGCACAGAGCATGGCTGGGTGTTGTAATCCCATTACTCAGGAGGCTGAAGCAGGAGGACTGTTGAGAATTGGAGGCAAAACCTGAGGTGCAAAATGAGCTCAAATCCAGGCTGAAATGCAGAGTGAGACCCGGTCTCAAAAAAGACAAAAAAAAAAAAAAAAAAAAAAAAAGGAGAAGAAGTCACAGAGCATGAGGGCGATCTTATATCTTCCTGACATAGCTATCAAATGTTATATGTCCTATCTGTAAATATCAATATGAGATTGATTTTAAGTAGTAGAGAAGCTTTGAATAGCCTCTCAAACATTTTTTTCTTCCAGAAAATTGATCATGGATAAAAGTACATTCTAAGAAAAAAAATATATGTAAGTCTGAAGTTAAAAACAGGAATCACAGTAACTAATGATGGATTGAGGTTAACCTAAATAATATTTTGATTTAACTCTATAAAGCGTTTATCATTAAGCAAAATAATTGGGGTGGAAAAAGCATTGCTACTTTAGTCAGGTCAGTGACAATACAGTGTCTATAGAAAAGGCAGTTAAGACAGTGAGGCAGAGAGGGAGAGACAAGCTTAAGAGGGAAAAGTTAGAAACAGCTTCATGAATTGACAATATATTTCCTGGGAATAAAAGTTTAGATCTTTTCTGTTTTGTGAAATGTTTCCCCTTCTTACAAACTCTCCTTGCTTTCTGGTCATAGATGGACATATCTGAGCTAATCACATATATTTTAAGTGTGTGCATGTATACATGTTTAACAATAGATAACCTGCATAAACATCATCTGAAAGTACAGAATAGAGTGAATATCCAGTTTACATTCTCCTTAGTGTAAAACATCATTTACTTATTTTGCCTGTTTTCTTCTTTCATTTTCACTGGGTCTTTTGCCAGATGACTCAACAGTTAAAACACTTTCAAAGGGAAAAAAATTATTTTTACCTTTTCTTAGAACGTAGGGAAAATTCATTCATAGAAATAATGCTACATTGTTAATACTAAAGTACAGAAATAAATAATTTCATGGAATGTTCTCATAATCTGGTATAAAATTGGCAAAATCTTCCAAAGA
The DNA here is from genome assembly GCA_004027165.1 of Ctenomys sociabilis. Classification (NCBI taxonomy): domain Eukaryota; kingdom Metazoa; phylum Chordata; class Mammalia; order Rodentia; family Ctenomyidae; genus Ctenomys; species Ctenomys sociabilis. Next base: position 22,598 of record PVKA01031367.1, on the reverse strand, counting down.
GTTATCCTAGGAGGCTGAAGCTTAAAAGACCCAAGTAAAGGTGCTGCTTTCACAGGGAAGCTTATTGTGTTTTAAAACATTGGAAAGTTGTGGTCTGATCAGTTAATTCATATTTAGCAGTGTATGCTCTCATCAAATATTGACCTATGCTTTAAAACATAAATGCTTCGTCACAGACTCAAATTGCCCATTCTCTGATGGGTTTTGAATAAACAGTGTTCCTTGCCTAAAAAAAAGGAAAAAAAAAACTTTATTTTTACAGATACACTCAACTCAGAGCTCTAATTCTGAAAACAGATGCATGTGTTTGCCACATCAGCCAGTTATTCAATTTAATTGAATTCTGACATTGTCTGGCTGGAGTGAGCACAGATTAAGACTCCATTCTAGAAAAGTCCTCTCAGACTTCTGACACCAACTGCAAGTGGTACATTCCCAAATTACTCTGAAATTCTCTTCAACTTGGCTACAAGTTGGGGGCTCCTGCAACTTCCTGAGGTCCAATGATTTGTGAGAATCAGGAAAATACTTCCTGTACCCATACATACTGATTTATTATAAATAATGTTACCATGCACACAAATAGCCGGATGAAGAGGCACAGGTAGAGGTTGAAAGGATCTCTAGCACAGGAAGTGATGCCCCTGTGGCACCCTCCCAGAATATGGGTGTATTCAGCACCCCAGAAGCTCTTCAAAGCTCATGGGGATTTTAAGGATGCTTCCTCATGCAAGCATTATTGATGATTTTTTTTTTGGCAGAACTGGAGATTGAACTCAGAGCCTTGCACTTGCCAGGGAAATGCTTATTCCACTGAGCCATCTCCCCAGCATCTGTTATTGATTAACTCAATCTCTAGATCTCTAGTTCCTTTCTTTCCCCCAAAGGACTGGACATAGTGCTAAAAGTTCTAAACTTTTAATCATGGCTTAGTTAATCTGGTGGCCAGCCCCCATCCAGTAAAGAGGACCTCAATAAAAGATCCTTTGATGATCCAAGATACTACAGAGGATCTAGAAACTCTAAATCAGGAACCAGAGTCCAAGACCAAATATTCTTTGTATTCCTATTGCTTAGGAAATTATCAAGGTTATAGAAACTCTGTATAAGGAATCAGGGGCAGAGAGGAACATACATATTCACTATAGCTTTACACATGGCACATGTACGTGAGTTTATTTCTTTGACAAATATCTCTGCATTTTCTTTTGGGTGTCAAAACCTGCTATACCACAAAAGGTACCAATGAAGAGATCATTATTCATGTTTATGTTCTTCTGCATAAAATAATTAATGAAAAACTTTACAAGTATAACATTGTCTATGTCAGATGATGCAAAATGCTATATAGAAAAAGAAAGAGGGAAATTTAGGGACCTTGTTCATGTGTTTGTTTAATCAAAGTCATATGAAGATGGACACAGTTGTGCTGATCGATACAGATATGTTTTCTTGGGAAGGGTACAAGAAACAATATTTCAAGACTCAATTTGAAGTAAAGTTAAACAGTTGATGCTAATTTTTTTCTTGTATTAAATGTTTTGACAAATACTTGGACCAATTTTGCATGCTTATGTCTAATAATCTGAACAAGTAATTGGAAGACAACAATATGCAACATAACAACCATTAGTTGAACTCCTATCATTTTGTTCAATGAAATTCTGTGTTGTTTTTAATGTTTTAGTATGATATTTATTCTCTAAAAAGTAAAAATAAGTAAATGAACAAAATTTACATTACAATGTATGTTAGGTTTGTATCACAGATTAGATTAAGTTTGGCATAATACAATTCACTAGTAATATCTGTAAGAGAATAATAAGGCAAAAAAAGAACCCAAAGTTGGTGGGAAGGAGGTTGCCTTAATTTAAATGGCTGTGTCAGCTCTACAGTTCTTGGCAAGACTTGGTTTCTAATGCAACAATATTAAAGGTAGGACCTTCAGCCAGTGCTCAGGCCATCAGGACCCTGCTCACATGGATTGAAGAACCTGTGTAAAATATCTAGAGAAAATGGGACCACTTGTTTCATCCATTTTTGTCTTTTGTCCCTTTCATCTTTTGAGGACAAACCATTCATCCCCTTCAGAGGATGCAGCAGACAGGTACCATCTCAGAAGCAGACGTTGGCTCCTCCCTGGACGTGGAACCTGCCAAGACCCAAAGAATCCGAGGTTCCATAAGAACAAGAATAAATTTGTTCTGTGTGTAAATCACACTTCCCCAGGGATTTTGTCGCTGAGGCATAAAGGGACTAAAAGAGGTGCAAACATTTTCTTCTTATGTGTTTTAGTACAGGGTCTATAGGGTCTCACTACACAGATCAGACTCATACTGATCTTCCTGTGTTCAGTCTCCCGAAGGCTGAGATTATAGGAGTACACCACCATGCCCAGTGTCAGTTGCTACCTCACCACACCCTCAGGGCGGGTGTCGGCAGCGCTGCAAGATGGGCATCGAATCTCTGTCGCTGCGCCTGCCTAAGCAGGTGTTTTATTTTCCTGAGCTCTCTGGTCGGCTCTCAGAAATATTGTTTATTGCAAAGACAAAATACTTTGGAAGGAAAGTAGAAAACATTGTTAGAAAGAGAAGGATATTAATGGATGATATCTACTAAAATAACATAGAAACTCCTTTCTTCAATCAGATGACTGTCATACACATATGTCATCATATAACTACGTTTGCAGCTGGATAATTTGGAGACAACAGTGATTCAAGTGAAATTCCATCAAATAGACAACCCGTATTGTTGCAGAACTGAAAATGAGGATGTGTGTATCTTTGACAGGCTTCCTCCTGTGTCCACTGTTTTACCTATTATTTTTAGCTTTTTCGAATTTCCTTCCTTAGAGTGTGGGCTGAACCTAATGATTCATTTGTGACCACCAGAACACAGCAAAATGATGACCTGTCACTTCCAATGTTACGTTTTAAGATGGGTTTTTGTCCTACCAGTGCTTTCACTTCTCTTTCAGTCAGTCACTTCAGTAAGCAAGCTGTGATGCTTTGAATTGTACTACGGAAAAGACCAAGTGGCAGGGAACTGAAAATGTTCTTTGAACACTATCCAGCAAGGAATCCTGGCCCCTAGTGCAGCAGGCTGTGAGAATATTAATTCTGCACACAACAACTGAGTCTTCAGATGCAGGTTTGGGCCCTGCACCAACTGCAGCCCTCCTAAACCTGACGAGCAGCCCAGTGCAGATCTGAGCTGGAGGTCTGAGATGACCTGACCTAAAATAGTAGAAGATAATAACAGTATTTTATGAACCACGATGATTGGAGGATTTTTTTTGCTGCAATATCTAACTAAGACATTAGTGTTCTCTCATTTTCTAAATTACATTTTCTTACACCTGCAAATGTGATACAGCGCAAGTGCTGGCAATCATTGAGAAAGTCATGTGATTTAAGCCTGGTCGACTTATTGGTATGTGAATAGTTGGTAAATTAGGTAGCATTGCTCCCACTCAGTGATTGAATAATGACTGGAACATGTGAAAAATTTAAAATATTAAAATGTAAGATTTTTATCATCACCTTTCATTAAGCACTCACTACAAGTTCACCAAGAAAATTAGTATAGGAATAGAAATGAATTAATAGGAGTCTTTCACTTTGTAAAGTCAAAACTAATAGTACGCAATAATTTTCTTATACTCTATAGAACTCACTTGCTATGCAGTGACTACAAAGTCGGCCTACCCTGTGAAATATTGTGGTAATGACAGAAAGAGAAAATTGGAGCAATAGATGAACGTCTATCTGCTGCACACACGTCGGCTCCTTTTCCATATTTATGGGCTACAGAGAAGAGTCTGGTGTCTCCAGAGGCCATTTGTTCAGCCTCCCACGTCAACTGACTTTCAACTAATAAACAGTACTATATAAATCTGATTCATAGCCCCCTTGCTTCGTTGATTAATAAACTAGGTTTAAGGGCTACAAGTTTCAGAATAGATTTAATTTTCACCAAATTATAGAGAAAAATGAATTCCACCCATAGAGACACTTCATGGGAAATACCTGATATTGAAGGTCACCTCATTATCAACGTAAATGCCACAGTTACTTCACCAGCTGAGGCAGTGCCCAGGAGACAGATTAACTGGAATGCCACCAGTCCCATGAGCTTCTGAATCACTAAATTAACAGCGTCAACATTTGGCAGAATGCAGAACCCAGCAGGTAGCTCCTTCACACTTAGAAATCCCTATGTGACAAAATAGCAATTAGATGTAATTATCTGTATTTTAAAAAGGTGTCTGTTTATGTTCACCTTTTAGTGAGTCATATAATGAATCACTACACACTTTACAAGGTAAGTTCCATTAATGATTTTATATACACCATTGTTAATTCACCTGTATAATTTTAAGACAAAAACTATTCCGTTTCACTCATGTATATAGGCTCATTTATATGTGTGATTACTATATTTTCTCTTCACTTATGTATGTATGCATGCATACATCTATCTATCTATCCATCTATTTAACTATTATCCATCCATCCATCCATCCATCCATCCATCCATCCATCCATCCATCCATCCATCCATCCATCCATCCATCTATCTATCTATCTATCTATCTATCTATCTATCTATCTATCTATCTATCTATCTATCTATCTATATGTCTATTTACGTTCCTGTTTCCCTCCCTACCAATTCAAACTATGTAGTTCTGAAACTTTGTTTTAAAATACTTATATAATAGATAGGTGCCAATATGTATTCCTGGTACATTGTACTGAGTTGTGTGTGTTAAAAATCCATTGTTCCTCCCCATGACTGGTATTATAAACAATGCCATGCTATTTTGCCAAACTCCCTTTGGGAAGATTTATATTACATTTACCATTTTGGAGTTTAAGATTATTGAAATATTTTGCTATAAAATCTTTGTTCAAATTGAAGTACTCATGTCTCCTATACTTTTCCTTTATGCTTTTTGAACAGTTTTCATCACTTCAGAATTCATTCCACAGAAAGAATCCCTGTCCTTTATAACATTTAGTAATTTTAAAGATTTTTTATATTGATAATTCATAGAAAATTTTATTTCAAGGTAAATGATGCAAAACAGAGATCGAGTTTGTTTATTCAAATGGAAATCCGAGACTTCTCTAATCATGTATATTGTAACTATGTGAAATGCCCCTCTTTCATGAATTTGTCATTCATACCCTGAGACTAACGCAATTTAAATTAATTTCACGTTTTAGCCTTTTCACTGCTTCATCTTTGAAGCCCTAAAACCAAGACCAAAACCTGATATAATAATCTGTAGTATGTGAATTGTATCTCAATAAAACTGTTACACTGTGCACACACAAATGAGCATCTACCTCAGCCGTACAGCATATATTATGATTTATTGTTAAATAATTTTTAAATCTTTTCTATGCATTTAGTACAGGGTCTCACCACACAGATCAGACTCAGTGATCTCATTGTTGTCAGCCTCCCATGTGCCGGGGATTACAGGCATGGGCCACCACGCCCAGTCTCAATCTTTGTCACAGGGTGCCTCAAGCGTGGGGCCGGCACAGCTTGTGGTTTCAGGATCAAACTCCGGCCCCTGAGCACTGCCTAAGCAGGCACTTTAATCCACTGACCTATCTGGCCTGTCCTATGTTTGAATTATTAATGAGTATATGCTCAGAATCGATTGTAAATATGCTAATACGTAAAAGGCAAGAATGATTCAATGCAAGGTTAAATTTCCATTACAGGTAGTGATTCTGTTGTTTTTTGTGGCCAGCTCAGCCTGCCCTGGGGGCGGGGCTGACGGGGCATGTGGTGATGGGGATTGAACAGTGGTCCCTTCGGTTGCCTAAGCTTAATGAAGCAGGCGCTTTAGAGCACTGAGCTGTCTCTCTGAGGCTACAAGTAGTGTTTTTAATAGAAGGTTGGCATGCAAGGAATGTGTGGTGAATGAGTACATTTATGCAATGTTGAATGAATATTTTTATTATTTTTATTTCTTATAAAGAAAGTTCCCCTCATTTTTAAAATGTTCCTGTTCAATGATTATTTAATTTTCAATAAATTTGGAGATTTTTAGTAAGGCTGTCTTTCCAATCATTAAAGAATTTTTATTCTTTCAGCAAAAGTTTATTTTATTACTTTTTAAACTTTTTTGAAATAAATCTTGAACGTTTTGTTTTTCTAATTAAAATGTTGATATTCTTCACCATTATTATAATTTTTCAAAGCTCGTTTCTCCTATTCACTTCCATCGTATTAGCGTTTTCTGCTTACACTTATGCACATATGAAACTTAAAACTTTTGAGCACATGAATATTGTTAATATCTTGGGTAAGGCTAGCAGATTTTAATTATTAAACCAATTGTAGCTTCTTATGTAGACTCTTTGCCATGATGGACTCAAGTAATTTTTTCCTTTTTTTTTTTTTTTTTTGGTGGTATCCGGGATTGAATTGAGGACCTTGCATTGTCACTCAGATGCTTAATCCACTGAATTGTCTCCCCAGCCTTCAGGTAACTTTTAATTTACAAATATATTGGATTTTCACATAAGTAATATTGGTCCATGTCTTGTGAGCATGAATGTTGACATGAGGTATCAGGCATTGATAGCTTTCCTCCCTCCTTCCCTCTCTCTGTCCCTCCCTCCCTTCCTTCCTTTCTTCTTTTCCTTGCCTACACTTTCCTCTCTGTACCCCCCCCCCACTTTCTCAACCTCTTGTCTTACTCCACCATCATTTCTTTCTCCTCCTCCTCCTCCTGCTTCAGCATCTTCTGCTTCTATATCTTTGGCATCTTCTGCTTCTGCGCCTTCTGCTTCTGCATCATCTGTGTATTCTACTTCTGTTTCTGCATCTTCTGCTTCTGCATCATCTGCATCTTCTGCTCCTGCATCTTCTGTGTCTTCTGCATCATATGCACCTTCATCTTCTGCATCATCTGAATCTTGTGCTTCTGTATCTTCTGCTTCTGCATCATCTGCATCTTCTGATTCTGCATCTTCTGTGTCTTCTGCATCTTCGTGTCTGTATCTTCTGTGTCTTCTCCTCCTCATTCTCCCTCTTCTCCTCCTCATTCTTCTCCTCCTTCTTCTTCTCATCCTTCTCATTCTCCTCCTCCTCCTCTTCCTCTTTCTCCTTCTCTTCCTCCTTCATGTGATGCTGCTTGTTCTTCCATTGAACTTGAGCTCAGAATGGCTTTAACCACGATGGCTTTAACCTATAGGATGTCACTGTACAGATCAGCCTCGTAGTGAGCCTCCTGTTTTCTGCCTCCCCGGTGCTGGTCTTGGTGTCCGGCGGCTCAAAGCACCCAGGGGTGAGGCCTGAGAAGTCTGTGGTGCCGGGGCCCTGTGCTTGCCTAAGCAAGTGCTCAGTTCACTGAGCCATGTAGTGAGACCCTGCACAGAACACATAAATGAAAAAAGATAGAATTAAATGAAATTATAAAACTACAACCATGCTATTTTTCTCATTGTAACTTTGCAAGCTGGTATTGATGTGTCTGCTGTTATTCTGGGTCACTTCTGGTTCCATATAAGTTTTAAACCTTTTTTCTAGTTGATATTTGACTTGGATTGCATTAAATTTAAATATCATTTTTTGTTATGGTCATTTTGAAGACACTAATTCTGCCTATTCAGGAAAAAGGGACATCTTCCTTTCTTTGGTATCCTTGTGAAACTGTTTTAAGAAAACTATCGCATTTACTATAGAATATTTCCACTTCCTTAGTAGGTCAACTCTAAGATATTTAAATTCTTGAAGCTGTTGTGAATGGAATACTTTCCTATGTTCTTCTTGCTTAATTCAAATTCCTTGCTCACAATGTAGCACCAGTGAGAGTTCCATCAGCAGTGGGGTAAAATAATTGTCTTATTCCTATGTCTTTTATATTACTTTTGTGTTTTTTTTAAAGTAACAAATGTTTCTGCAAAAACAAAACCTTTTTTTCTCTCTTACCTATCAGAATTCCCTTTTAATTTCTCTTGTTTTCTTTCCCTAGATTTATAGATCTACTTAGGAGAGGATGCGGAGCAGTATTCTTGCCATGCTGTCAGATCAAAAAGTCACTACTCATTTTGAATAAATTTTAATGCATTCTGTCTGCTTTATTCAAATGTTATGTTTGCAAATCAAATTATTCATAAGCAGGAGCATTTCTCTACTGAGACATTGCTGTACACAAGAAACAATGCACTAAACATTGTTACTCTCCTCCTACAATCTTGTCTTGAAATTGTATGTCATTCTTTTTACTGTTTATTTTTCTTTTACTTAAAGGAAAAGAATAAAAAAAAGAAAAAAATTATTTTTCATACTACACTTTATTCAAACCAGTATATCAAAGTTATGTTCATTTCAACATGAAATCAATACAAAAATTGCTAATTATGTATTTTCTTAACAAATTTTCAAAATCTGAATTTTTTATATATGGGACATTTTAATTTAGTTATTAACTGTACATTAATCATAGTTACGCTTTCCTAATTACCATTTTTAAAATTTAAATTAAGTAAAACTAAAATGTAGGCTTCAGTCATGTATTTGCATATGTAGCTCACATGACTAGGTGGCTATGAAACCGAACGGAGGATAAATTTAATGTATCTTTTACCTCCCTGTTTCTTTTGTTTATGTTTTCTCCTCTATTCTCCGCTTTTGTGTTTCACTTTTTTTCTCATCATTCAAGAGAGCTAGTGTTGCGCTAGAGAAAACAATTCTAAAATTCACTTGCACCCAGAAGAGACCAGGCAATATTACAATCCCTGACTTGAAATTATCCTACAAAGCTACTGTGGTTAGCACAGCGTGGTACTGGCAAGTAAAAGAGCCAGGGAGCAATGTAGCAGAATAAAAGTTAAAGAAATAACTCCAAACACACTTAGAAAACTTATGTCTGACAAAGCAGTCAGACACCTTCAGCTTTTTAATAAATGGTTCTGGGAGGACAGGCTGTCTACGTGCAAAGATGAAACATACACTCGTATAATTCACTGTGCACAAAAATGAAATCAAAGTGGATCAAAGATATAACTATGGAAACAAAAACACTTAATCTGCTGAAAGACAGAATAGTTAAAACTCTTGAATACATAGCTGTTATGTAGTTTGTTATGAACAATACCCAATTGCATAGGAAATATTACAGAAAATTAAGAACTGTAATCTCATCATATTAAAATGCTTTTGTACAACAAAAGAAAACACCAACAGAAAAAAGGGACAATGCACAGAAGGGAAAATATTTTACCAGCTATCTCTCATGCAAAAGACAGATATCTAGAGTATGTGAAGATCTCAAAAAAATCAGATCCCTACAGATTGAATGAACTGATTCAAAAGTGTGCACATGAAATGAGCAAATGCTTCTCAGATGAAGCACAAACAGGGAATGACCATACAAAATTTGTGATTATTACCTATACCTAAATAGCACAAATTTATTTATGTATTTAGTTATTTATTTAGTATTTAAGGAAGGGTCTACAGGGTGTTCAGGTTCTCACCACAAGATCGGATTTGGAGGGATCTGCCTGTTTGCAGCCCCCCAAGGTCTGGTATACAAGCTTGTACCACCCACCCAGTCTCAAATGCCATCTCAGAGTGTCCCAGGTGCAGGGCCGCCATGGCAGGCCTGAGGATCAAACCCTGGGCTCCTGAGCCTGCTTGCATGTGCTTTAATCTGCTGAGCTATTGGGTTGGCACTGCACAAATAAAGTCAATAAAACAATTCACCATCATTCATCACTTGAGAAATGTGAATCACTTAAAGCAATATTGCAATTCCGTCTCACTTTAGAAAAATGTCAGTGTTCAAGAAATCAACAGTAAATGTTTCTGAGGCTGGGAGGAAGAAAAAACTGCTGGGGGAAGTATGAATTGATACAGTCAATATGGAAATCAGCACAAAGATGTCATAAAACCCTGAAATTAGAGATTCCATTTGATCTAGATATTTCCCTTATTGATATTTTCCTGAAAGCATTAAAAGTAACATACCATAGTGGTTATGCACACCTCCATTGGTACAAGATAATTTTTAATAGCTAAATTTTGCAAAGGAGCCAAATACCAATCAACAGGTAAATAGAGAAGATATGGTTTTTAGCTGCAATGGAGTACTACTCTGCCTTAAAGAAGGATAAACTCGAGATATTTCTAGGTAAATGGATGCATCTTGGGGCCGTAGTATTCAGTAAAATAAACTGGTCCCCATGTTTAAGATCAAATATTTTTTTCTGTTGTGTGAAAAATCTAGAGTAAATGACGACCAAAATGTTCAAATCAGAGGGGACAAAGGAAGACAGAGGGAGAATTTTAAAAGGGAAAAGAGAAAAATAAGAATGCAAAGAGAAATGCAAACAAAGCTTTCATAAATATGGAGGGGAAGAAGGGTTGAAGGGGGCAAAAAGGAATGGGGGAAAAAGAAGAAGCGCCCATGTCCTCTGCAGTATATGGTTAGTATATGCATCGAAAGTGTACCAATAAAATCAATTTTCCAAAGAGCTGCTGTCAAAAATGAAGTGATCAGTCACTACCAAACTCTGATATTCATGAGGAGGATGCCCAAGAATAGACTCTACAAATTCTCTCCCCCATCTTCAGACTTGAATATTTTACTATTACCTTCCATAAGTTCAAGTGTGTAAGGTCACTGTAAGTGCATTCAAATATATAAATGATTAAATTTGCCCATCAGCATACATAGTAAATAAGAGGAAGTATTACCTCTGTCTCATTTTTCTATAAAAGCAAATGTTCTAAACTTTTTATTCCCATATTCTTACACATTGCTCAAATTTCCCTAAGGTATCCTTATCCAACTTTGAGAACCACTATTTTAATTGATATTTTCTCATAAAATATATTAGAGATTGTTGAAAACTATAATCTCCCTATTGGGTATAGGATAGTCAAAATTATTCTAATCTAAATGTATCTTTGTGCCTGTTATCCAATCCACAGGTAGGTATAATTGATTTAACTTAAATCAAAATAAAAAGTCTAAAATGTCAAGGTCCTATTCTATCTCAATCTATATTTATTATTATATTTTTAAGTAAAATACCATTTAGTTGTCTTTGCTTAAAATGTTTGCTTTTGCTCAGTGTCTGTAGGATAAATCTCCATTAATGCTCTGTGTAGCCTGGACTTATCACGTTGTTCTCCTTGCTCACCGTCTAGCCTTACCCAGTGAACCAATCAATCACTTTCCTCCGAAGAAGCCCCAGCACAATCATACATTTGCCTTATCATTATTTCTTGCTCTTCTTGTTACTCGTTTTCCTTCCCATCTCACTTTCTCTTTTTTTAAAATTCAACTTATTTTTTTTTTTTTGGCAGAACCAGGGATTGAACTCAGGCCCTTGAGCTTGCCAGGGAAGCACTTATTTTACAGAGCCATCTCTCTGACCCCATCTCACTTTCTCAGTGCAAGTCTTCCTACAATAAATTAGGAAATAACAGGCACTTTTTCCTTCTTTAACTATACTTATGTATCTGTTTAGGTTAATTCTATTGTCTATTAATTGGTACTTGATATGGTTTGGATGTGATCTCTTTCACCACTAAATCTTATGAAAATACATGTTAAGAATGGGTGGGACATTTAATAATAATTAAGTCACGGACACTCTATCCCAATGAAACAATAACTTTAGTTTTCCAAAGACAAGCTTGTAGAGTAACTTGGTAGTTTGTTCCTGCTCAGAACTGTCTGCCTGCCCTTCCTACCAGGTGAACACTTTTTCCATGCATTCACGATTCCCTGCACCATGCAGCTTCTGCCTGAAGTCAAGTGAGTGCTGATGCCATACCCAGGGAGAAACAGAATTATGGGTCGGCATACACCTTGCTTATAAATGATCCCACCCCAAATATATTGCAGTAGCAACTGACAATACTCTTAGCACAGAAATGGTTTATTTGGCTAACCTACTATACCAAGAGCTGAGGCCTTTTAAAAGCTTATCTTGTTATATTCAGGGTATATCACAAAGCAAGGTATATTAATGCCATGAAATATATAATTATTTATTCAATTATCTCTACATTGCCTCGCTCTTGATTCTGAATAATAGTCTCCTCCATAAAATGACAATTGTAAAATGTGGAATAAATTTTACTATTCCAAAGCATTTTTTAATCCACAATTGATGTTGTTAGAATTTTTCTAACTGTTGGACAGCTAGTGTCTCTTCAGAGTTCCACTTGAAGTGTCATTATTATTTTTGGGAAAGGTATACAATGATTAAGTTTAATCAATGATAAATGGTATTAGTATACTAAATGTATGAGGCTGACAGTTGGATTTGTTATTCTTTTACTTATTTGGTACAACATTTCTTTTTTTATTTAGGACAAGATGTACACAGGGTGTATAGGGCCTCACTGTGTAGATCAGACTCCTAGTGATCCTCCTGTTTATAGCCTCCCAAGTGCTGGGATTACACGTGCACAACCCCGCACACACATGCCCAGTCTCAATTGCCTTCTCAGTGTGCCCTGGGGACAAACCAGCATGGCAGGCCAGGGATCAGACCCCTGGCCCTTGGGTCTCTTTGCAGACACTTTAATGAGTTGAGCTATTTGGCTGGCCCTTGGTGCAGATTTCACTCTGAAGCTTGGACTCATAGCTATCCTCCTGTCTCAGCCTTTCCAGAGCTGGGATTACACACATGTACCACCACAGCCGGTTTCAGTGCCCAGTACAGCACAGAGTCTACAGGGCATACAATACTAGGAATTAAAGCCAGGTCTTTACATTTGCCAGGCAGGTACTTAATCCTCTGAGCTGTCTCTCTGTTGGACAGGTGATATCAATTTGGCATCCCAGCCTTACTCATGTGACAAAATTTGTGGTGTCAATTTTGTTCATGTCATGGCTATGTTTCCATAGAAGTCAGATGAAAATGGCAATACATGTGGGAAAGAGAAAACTAAATATTTGATATCAAACAGTACATAAGTTAAGTTTTGATAAGGTCTAAATTCTAAATATTTTGAAAAGCATGCACATGATACAGTTTACAATCCAAGCATGTTATACTGATTCTGTCCTCATTTGATTGATCTCTTTGACCCCATAATTTTCTAAGTGATTTATTAACCAATGCTGGCTTTGTAAACAAGATATGGTATTAAAACAATGGTCTCATCTTTTTATTCTAAAAACTAAAAGAAAGCCGGGCGTGGTGGCGCAAGCCTGTAATCCCAGCACTTGGGAGGCTGAGGCAGGAGGATTGTTGTGAGTTCGAGACCAGCCTGAGCTACAAAGTGAGCTTAGGGCCAGCCTGAACTGCATAGTGAGACCCTGTCTCAAAAAGACAAAAAAAAAAAAAAAAAAAAAAAAAAAAAAAAAAAAAAAAAAAAAAAAAAAA